>UNPR01000114.1:0-150417 GCA_900536425.1 Hymenoscyphus linearis
AATGAAAATCCTTGGATCGCTTGGCTACTCCAAGCGATCCCTATTTGCTATAAGAAACCTGGATGTGCCTGCTGAGGGTTACGCCTCCTATTATGACAAGTATCACGTGAGCACGTGATTCGTGACAGAACGTACCTTAAAGTTTATAGACTAATATTTAAGCGAAAGCTCTCGCTAAACCCCTTTTACCTACGTCAAGGACGAGGACGTTCCTACAGACTCTAATACTCGATTTATTAAACAACGCGCTACTTCTATATACCTCGCTAGAGTTAGTATAGAGGATATTCAGAAAGCCCTTTACCTATAAAAGGTTGTCGACCTAGAACTGCTTCTGCTAGAATATTTAAAGCTATTCCTCCCTATTTTTAGCTAGACAGATGCTAATTCCTTACTACCTCACCGGGATTACGATATTTACATCGAACTTAAAGAGGGAGTAAAACCCCCTTATAGACCCCTATATAATATGTTAGCCGACGAACTTTTAGTACTCTATAAATACCTTAAAGAGCAACTCGACAAGGGATTTATTTATACTAGTGTTTTACCTACCGCTTCTCCTGTCCTGTTTATTAAGAAACCTAGTAGCGGCCTCCGGTTTTACGTAGACTACCGACGACTTAACGACCTCTCTATTAAGAACCGGTACCCTATTCTACAGATCTAGGAAACCCTATAACGTTTGAGTAGAGCTAAGTACTTTACTAAACTCGATGTTATCGCGGCTTTTAACCGTATCCGAGTCAAGAAGGGTGACGAGTAGCTTATAGCATTTAACACTCGTTACGGCTTATTCGAGTCTCTCGTTATACCCTTTAGGCTAACTAACGCGCTCGTAGTCTTTTAGGCCCGGATTAACAAAGTTTTACGCCCCTTCCTAGACATCTTTTATACCGCGTACCTAGATAATATTCTTATATTCTCGGATGATTTACTCTTCTATCGCTCTCACGTAAAACAGGTCCTCGCTGCCCTTTAAGAAGTAGGGCTATAATACGATATTAGGAAGTGCGAATTCGAAGTTACTAGCGTTAAGTTCCTCGGTATAATTATTACTACAGACGGCGTACAAATAGACCCCGAAAAAGTCTCTACTATTGTTGATTAGTCTACTCTAACTTGCCTTAAGGACCTTTAAGCCTTTCTCGGCTTTACGAACTTTTACCGACGCTTTATTAAGGGGTTTAGCAAGATAGTTAAACCACTTAATCTTCTCTCTGTCTACGGCGTTCGGTAGGATTAGAATAAAGTATATAATATAGCGTTTTAGACTCTAAAAGACGCCTTCGTTTTAGCACCTATTCTAGTTTACTTTAACCCTAAGAAAGAGATCGTTATAGAATGTAACGCCTTAGATTATATTATAGCCGTAGTCTTGTCCTAGTGGTACGACGGCGTTCTCTACCCTATAGTATTTATGTCTAAAACCTTCGACCCGGCGGAATATAATTACGAGATTTACGATAAAGAGCTATTAGCTATTGTTCGTGCTTTCGAAAGTTAGAAGTCCGAACTATACGGTATAGCTTATCCTATTATAGTGATAACCGACCACTCTAATTTAAAATACTTTATAATAATAAAAGACTTATTCTAGCGACAGGTTCGCTAGAGTGAGTTTCTCTCGGAATTTAACTTTGTTATTAGCCCTCGGAAAGGAGCGAAGCATCGGAAACCAGACGCTCTTACTCGACTCTCTTAGGACCTTCCTAAGGATAGCACCGACCCCCGTCTATAGTACTAAAAACAAGCACTCTTAAAGCCTCGGAACCTGCTCCTTCTGTCCCCCGCTAAGTTAGACGATGATAAGACGGATGATTATAAAGTTACAAGACTCTTCGAGGACGGGTATAGTATAGACGAGTCCGGAACCGAACTAGACCCCTTCTAGAAACGAATTAAGACCGAACTTAATTAATATAATTACACACCCTACTCAAAGGAAGTCTCCCTGTCCGAATGTATAATTAAAGATAATAGACTTTACTTTCGGGACCGCCTTTATCTCCCTAATACAGAACTCCGAGTATAGCTTCTTTAAAGAGCTCACGATTCTGTTAAAAGCGGTCACCCCGGAAAGAATAGACTACTTAAATTAGTCTCTCGGTTCTATTAGTGGCCTCGCGTCTCTTTAGATATCGAACAGTTTTATAAAGCCTACGAGAATTGTACTCGGAACAAGCTCTCCTAGCTTAAGTACTAAGGAGCTTTAAAACCTTTACCTATACTAATCTAGCGATAGAAGGACCTCTCTATAGACTTCGTCGGGCCGCTTAAGGAAGTAGACGGCGCTAATTCTATTATAGTAGTTTGTGATAGACTTATAAAGGATCGTCACCTATTCCCTTATCATAGTACTATAACAGCTAAAGACTTAGCGCGGTTATTCCTCTATGTTTAGAAACTCTATGGCCTGCTAGACTCTATTATCTCCGATCGTGGCTCACTATTTATAGCTACGTTTTAGAAAGCCGTTTATACTAAGCTTTAGATTAACGTCTAACTCTCTACTGCTTATTACCTAGAAACGGATGGGCAGACCGAGATCGTTAATAAGGCTCTTAATTAGTTCCTACGCTAGTATGTTAATTTTATATAAGAAAATTGGGTAGAACTACTACCTATGGCGGAATTTTCTATACGGAACGTGGTTAATAGTTCTACTAGTATGTCACTATTCTTCGCTAATCACGGCTATCACCCTCGGATGAGCTTCGGACCACCTATTTTAGTACTAGCTATAGCCTCTCGGCCCGTCAGACTGAGTATAAAACAAGGCTCTAGCTTTATTTATAAAATAGAAGATATCCTAGGCCATCTACGTACTAACTTGTTAGCCGCTCGGGATAAAATGGAACAGTTCGCTAATGAAACTCGAGCTCCTACACCAGTATATCGAGTTGGTGATATGGTGTTGCTAAGCACAAAGAACCTCACTTCTACGCGCCCTATTCCGAAATTCGACTCTAAGTTTATTGGCCTATTCCGAGTACTCTAAGTGATTAATTCTTACTCGTACAAGCTAGAGTTACCCTTCGAGTTAGAAGAGATTTATCTAGTGTTTTATATTAACCTATTACGACCCGCCGCGGGTATTCTATTACTAGGACAGGTTAACCCGCCAGCTCTACCCGTTACTATTAACGTTAACGGTAACGTCTTATAGGCTGTTAATAAGATATTAGACTCTCGGAGAGTCGACGGCGAATTCTAGTACTTAGTTCGGTAGAGAGGTTACAATCCTAACTCTAACACTTAGGAACCTTTATATAACGTTGTCTCTTTAGCTGCCTCGTCTATTACCGCATTTAAGAAGCGGTTTCCCCGGAAGGCTAAGCCTACTCGCGTAGAGCTTACGTAGGCTCTTCAGGACCGTGTTTAGCCTTAAGACGCTGATTTATAATATATTTAATAGAGTAAGGGGGGACTATATATGAGGGTACAAAGCTTAGGTGAATGTAGTCACGTGTAGAAGCTTAGGTAAATGTAGTTACGTGTAGATTTAGGTTATCGATTAAATGTGGTTACGTATAAGTTTGTGGTTGTAGATAGAATGTAGTTACGTGTAGGTTTTTTGACTCGCTTAGTAAATGTTGTTTTAAATATGGAGCTTCCCTAATTGGCCTAATCGGGTATAGCGTGGATTCATTGTTGTGGACTATAAATATTAGCTAGCTCTAGGACTTTCTTAGAAGGCTCGCGATCAATCTCAACCTTATTCTAGAGTAGTCTTTTGTACGCTTCTAGTGATTCCCTGACATAGACCCGACGTTCTCGGTAGAGCCTATCCTATATCTAACCTTAGTAGTTCCGGCTATTAATTTATCTATTTTAGTAGTAAGATAGATTAAACAATATACTAAAAATTAGGCGTGTCCTACTAACGATACTCCTACGGCTCCTATATCGATTAAAAGGCCGAAAAAGTATAATTCTAGGTACTAGAGTAATAATATTTTAATGTCCCTAGATTTCGGGGAAAATAGGATTCCGGCGGTAGTTATATATAAAAAGGCCTCGTTATAGAAATAGTCTATTATTTTCTATATATCGATGTTATTAATACTTCCGACGCTCGACATAAATACTTTGCCTTTACGAATATAGTCTGTCGTGTCTTCCTAATAGTAGACTTTAGGCTATATGTCTTAGTCTTCTTTATAGTTATCCTCTTAATCGAGGATATCGTCGAGGTCTTCTATTACTATAAGGGTCTCTTGTTCCGGCTCGAATTCGGCTAGGAAAGTATTATAGTAGGAGTCCGAGTTCCGGCCCGGGTGTCTATTGTTAAAGGCTTTTCTAGCCGTTGCTTGTTCTTCTAGTGTATAATTATATAAGATATATCTAGACCGTTTACAAACGTAGTATTTCCTGTCCCTTACGTTCCTATAGTTTAAGGAATTCTAGCTTGCTCTAGTATTGTTGTTATAGGATTGGAAGCGACCCTTAGATAAGCCTCGGGATAAACCACGTAACCAGCCTCTGCCGCGGTTGCTTTAGTAGAATTGTCGGTTTGTAAACTAGGCGGCGGTTTCTCCTTAATCTACTTGTTCCTATATATATATAGAGCTTGTCTGGTTGCTCGTAGCTTCCCATACGAGTATTATACCTTATAGTTGTTCGATAAAATCTATTAGGCGTAGTAGTAGGCTTACGTATACTAGGCGGTAGGCGGGTACTAAGCGACATCCGATTATAAGGTAGTTAATATAGAAAGCGTCGCTTTATAAGCTTTACTTAAGTCGAGGATAAATTGTTTATAATTCGCTTAGGAGGATAGAGAAGCATTTAGACAGGCTCTTTCCGGGGTTTTATAATATAACGTACGGCAGTGTTGTTCTATTCTACGTAGCGAGACTATAGAGTTAATAGGACCTATTTTCGAAGCGCTATAAAATCATCGTATAGGCTATATCGAACCTCTTATTTATAGCCCTAATTAAAGTGTTATAAAACGATAAGGCAAGTCCTTTTAATATTATAGGTAGTATAAGAGAGTAGCTACTCTATAGTAGGTTATAACTAGTATAGACGTCTATAAACACAGCTAGGCGTTCGAGGAAGTTATCCCCTATACCGCCGAACTTTATATTATCCCTATAGATTTTACCGACGTTAGAGAGTTCTTGTCCGAAGGAGTAGGACTGTCTAGGCGAGATTATAGCCTTTAGGTCCTCTAGGAAAGGGGTTATGTCCTCCGGTTATAGAGGTTTTACTACGGCGGTAGGATGTAGTTCTTAGCTTATAGTATTAGTTATTCTTAGTCCGAATAGGCCTGTTGTACTAGAATTCTGGTAGGGGGTTCCGTAGCCGGCCGGTATAGGCTATAGGTCGATTTCTAACTAGTATTCCGATGTTCCTTATAGCCTTGTTCCTAGGGTAGGTGTTTATAATCCTTGTTATTAGAGTGGTCCTAGGGCGAGGTTTTGGCTGGCTGAAGTTGAAGGAGCAGTAGTAAACTATACCTAGCGTCCGACGGTTGTTGCTAGCGTTATTAGTGCTTGTTAAATAGGTTGTTAGACAGGTTGCTAGACAGGTTGTTAGACAGGTTGTTAGATAGGTTGTTAAACAGGTTGTTAGACAGGTTGTTAAACAGGTTGTTAGACAGGTTGTTACTAGACAGTTAGGGCTTGATAGTTTAAACTTTATTTAAGGCGTGGGGCCATATTATAGTGGTGTCTCTCTACTTCTTCTGCCATGCCTATTAACTTGTCGGACAAGAGGTTTCGGTATTGTCGCTTATATTGTTTTACTTTGTCGATTGTCTATTTATATTCCTATTTGTCCTTGAGAGTGTCTATAAGGGTTTGTATTACCGACACTCTTCTTTAGATTATCTATAGTATCTAGACTCTACGTTTCTAGAGGTATACTCGTAGTTGTACTACGCGCTATAGTTTTACGTTGTCGAAGCGAGCCTTAGTCTATCCTTCGAAGTCTTCTTTAAACTTATACTAGAGTATTTCGTCTATTAACGTAAATTCCTTATATGATTCTATTATACGTATAATATAGCCTAACTTATTAGCATCGTCTACTATTAACGCTAGCCGTCTTGTCCCGCTAATTTAAGGTAGTTCCTAGGGTGACTCTAGACTCTCTAAGACGGAGTTAGAGTCGGGCTCCCTTACGGTAGCGGCAGTAGCAACGGTGGCGACGGCTTTCTTTAGCGGTATGTTAGGTGTCCTTTTACGTTCGCTTAGCACGCTGTAAAAAGGAGAGAATAAGGATAAGGTAAGACAGTATTAGAGCGAAGACTTTAAGGATCTTGTTCTACTTTGTAAGAGCTGGTAGTAGACCTAGGCTTTTATAGAAGGCTCTTTAAGTAAAGGTTTTAATAAGGCGTACTAATGGTAGTAATGGTAGTAGGACAGGGGTCCGAGAAGTCCGGTCGTTAAAGAGTATGGTCTTTAGATACTACAACGTAGTAAAACCGGTAATATTATTAAAGATTGTCTTAATTATTAGTGTAAAGGAACGATTTAAGGTGAATTCTAGGCTTATATAGGAGTGTAGTGTGTTATTCTTTTAAAGTGTTGTTATAGGTATTGTAGGGCGGGTCGCTTAGTAAGGTAGTATTACAACGTAAAAAGACAGGGAAAATTTTCACTAAATCTACGTTATAGAACAACGTCGATTAATCCGTTCCTATACCTTAAAAAGTTTATAAAAAGTGTAAAAGAATAGTCTGATTTTAAGTTCTATAGTAGAAGTAGTAGGGTAGTGTTTGTCTGTTAATATCTATAGTGTTTTAAGGGTCTTTACTAGTCTGCTGTTCTAAGTCGATTTTAGGACTTTTATAGTATAAGTGTTTTATCGTTTTATTATTATTGTTTAAGCTTAAAAGTACTCAATTAAGAGATCGAGTTCTAATTGTCTAAGACAGTAGGAATAGTAGGATACCTGCTCTAAGGTACTATTTCGACTAGCCCTTGGTTAGCAAGATAGTAGGATACCTACTCTAAGGTACTGTCTTAACTAGCTCTTTATAGTTTCCGATTTTATCGTTACTACGGTAGTCGTCTGTTACGTAGTAGGATGCCTACTCTAAGGTACTATATAAAGGCGTACTCTTTAAAAGCTTTAAAAAGGTGATATATATAATCTCGAGATAACTATACTTATAATAGTTTAGCCTCTTTTAATCTGTGTACACACACTGATCAGTGTTAGTGTAAAATAGGGTGAACTAATATACTCTCTTTGTGAAGTATAATAATCGATTGAAGGGCTAACTAAGGATAAAGTGTTCGAGGACTTAAGTACTCGAACGCTTACATCATGTGACTATGTAAACATGTGACTTGTGAATAACATATATCCCAACAATATTAGAAGTGAAGTATGTCGGAAGCGAAGTCTGTACAAAGTAAAGTTTGTAGGAAGTGAAATTTGTTAGAAGTGAAGTCTATAATAAAATAAAGTCTATATAAAGTGAACTCTGTACTATGTGAAGTATGTCAGAAGTGAAGACTAGCTAGAAGTGAGGACAGGTTAGAAGTGAAGTCTGTAATAAAATAAAGTCTGTCTAGAATTAAAGTCTGTATAAAGTGAAGTTAGTAAGAAGTGAGTACTTCTAAGAAGTGAAGACAGGTATAAAGGAAAGTTAAGTAAGAAGTGAAGACTCGTTAGAAGTGAAGATATATAGGAAGTGAGACTTGCTAGAGGTGAGACTTGTAATAAGTGAAGTTCAGTAAGAAGTGAGTATATAGAAAGTGAAGATAAGTAAGAAGTAGGTAGTTACGAGAAGTGAGTACTGGTAATAAGTGAGTATTTGCGATGAGTGAGACTTGTTTAAGGGAAAAGTGAAGCTTGTCTAAAAGTGAAGTATGTCGAAAGTGAAGCTTGTCGAAGTGAAGTATGTCGAAGTGAAGTATGTCGAAAGTGAAGTATGTCGAAGTAAAGCTTGTCTAAAAGTGAAGTATGTCGAAAGTGAAACTTGTCGAAAGTGAAACTTGTCGAAAGTGAAGCTTGTCTAAAAGTGAAGTATGTCGAAAGTAAAGTATGTCGAAAGTGAAGTATGTTGAAAGTGAAACTTGTCGAAAGTAAAGCTTGTCTAAAAGTGAAGTATGTCGAAGTGAAGCTTGTCTAAAAGTCAAGCTTGTCTAAAAGTGAAGTATGTCGAAAGTGAAACTTGTCGAAAGTGAAGCTTGTCTAAAAGTGAAGCTTGTCTAAAAGTGTGAGGGCTCATATGTGGGTGAATATGGGTTGGTGTAGAGTTTGTTTACTTCGCTTAGTGAATGCAATTAAGGGATGGAGCAGGATGGAGTTGCCTAATCGAGGCTAGCGTGGAGCTGCCCAGTGGGGCTTAGCGTGGATTCTTGTTGACTATAAATAATAGCTAGCTCTAGGACTTTCTTAGAAGGCTCGCGATCAATCTCAACCTTATTCTGGAATAGTCTTTTGTACGCTCCTAGTGATACCCTGACAAAAAGTGAAGCTTGTCTAAAAGTGAAGCTTGTCTAAAAGTGAAGCTTGTCTAAAAGTAAAGTATTTCGAAAGTGAAGCTTGTCTAAAAGTAAAGTATGTCGAAAGTGAAACTTGTCGAAAGTGAAACTTGTCGAAAGTGAAGCTTGTCTAAAAGTGAAGTATGTCGAAAGTAAAGTATGTCGAAAGTGAAGTATGTCGAAAGTGAAGTATGTCGAAGTAAAGCTTGTCTAAAAGTCAAGTATGTCGAAAGTGAAACTTGTCGAAAGTGAAACTTGTCGAAAAGTGAAGTATGTCGAAAGTAAAGTATGTCGAAAGTAAAGTATGTCGAAAGTAAAGTATGTCGAAAGTAAAGTATGTCGAAAGTGAAGCTTGTCGAGGTGAAGCTTGTCGAAGTGAAGCTTGTCGAAGTGAAGCTTGTCGAAGTGAAGCTTGTCGAAAAGAAGCTTGTCGAAAAGAAGCTTGTCGAAAAGAAGCTTGTCTAAAAGAAGCTTGTCTAAAAGTCAAGCTTGTCCAAAAGTCAAGCTTGTCGAAAGTGAAGCTTGTCAAAAGTGAAGCTTGTCGAAAGTGAAGTATGTCGAAGTGAAGCTTGTCCAAAAGTGAAGATTGTCTAAAAGTGAAGCTATATGAATTGTTTTTTCAGGTTGTCTTAGGAAATCACAGGCGAGTCACGTTTTTGTCATGTGATGTTGACATTTCCCTTGTGTAGGTATATAGGTACAACAGTTTCCCTCGCTTAGTTCAAGCTTCTGGGCATTTCATATCATCTATCTATTTTCTTCAAGTGTGGTTATTATGTAGAGGTTGGGGCGTGCAAGTTGAAGTGGGAAAGTCCGAGTAAAAGCGTTCTTATAGACTCTAGGGATCGCTAGCGCTAGGCTTGTTTATCGAGGTGACTAACAAACTTAGTATAGCAGTCCCAGGGGAGATTTGCGAGAAAGGAGTCAAAAGCATCCACGAGACCCTAGAAACTATATTGCGTGATTAAATGAGATAATGACTTGCTTTCTGAGAAGTGTTTATGTTTATTCGTAAGATGGCTTGTGGGAGTATTGAGGTACTAGGCAATATGCTTCACTATATAGGCAATAGTATGATTGTTTATCGGTGTTAAAGTATATGGACAAGTGATAAACGAAACAGGCCATGCAGTGTTACGAAATGATAATACAGAATTTGGAAGGTTTGAGATATAAAATCGTTATTTAAATGTTACTTCTATACAATACTTTTATTTTTTAAATAGTAACGCATTGAACCGATTCTTGTAACCCGATAACAGCATCCAGCTGGCTTGAGTACTGTATTACCTCAAGGCCAAGTTTGTCGTCCAGCTCAGAAGTCTGAAAATATCAAAGTCTCTGATGAGCTAGGACATCGTCCTCAAGAAGTTTCATCGTGTTCCCGCACGTTAAGATATACCAAAACGAGTGTGTGAATAAAAGAATGCACAAGATGACAACTCAACCATCCCCTGTCCAGAAGGGATCCAAGCTCTTCTTATAACTGCTCGAAACACCCTTCCACTTCTAGTACCGGCTCCCACCCCCCTTTGGGATTGGGTAGGAGCTCGATCTGGCGTCCTCTGGCGAGCTGGGTCGTCATCGAGATTCCCCTGGGCTTCATCATGGATCTAGGGCTCTGCAAGAGCATGAGCCCAAGGATTATGCGACGCTGATAGCCGCTGGCATGAACTGTTCCTGTTGGAATGGCTCCTCTACTCCGTGGTTCTCAAGTTCCATCCTCTTGGGGACCGTCGCACTCTTGGTGAGCAGAACCTCCGATCCGGTCTTTTTGAACATAACCTGTTCTGCAGAACGGCAGTTTGCTTGAAAGGTGGCCAAGAGGGTTTTGAAGTCGGGGATTGCTTCATCTTCCGGAACTGATTCATCGGAGGCGATGGAAGACGAATCATCGGTCTGGGTTTTGGGGCAACAAGTATCGCAAGCAAGTTGCACCACATAATTAGTGTATTTGAAGAAAGCGCAGCGGGTTTCGCAGTATTGCATAGTTGGGAAATCTGGGGAGGGTTCGTCGCCGGTGTCGAGGAAGCTATTGCATGTAGGGCAACGGTAGTTAAGAGGGCCGCACATTGTGATGGTTTTGTGTTGGGTTTCTGGGTATTGGTGAAGTGCGAACGTAAAGGAAGCGAGAGGTGAGGGTGGTCTTGTTGAGTTGCACGAGGAAGAAAGCTTTTTGATTAGGTGATCAACACTTGGAGTAGGTATCAGAATTGTTATTATTTGTAGGCTGCTGAGAGAAAGTCCAAAAAGAAGTGGAGACTAGAAGTATTTATGAGTTTGCGTATTGTGAAATAAAACGGTATCAAAACGGTATCAAAATAGAGAAACAAAATTTGGGATGCAGTAGAAAATGAAACTAGTTTCCTAGATGATATCACCAATCCCCTTTTTCTTCCGGTTGTGTTCTGATATGAAGGTTTGAACTCAGTTTCTTTTAAGACCACAGTCCCCACACCCTAGGTTTCTCAGATCCCCTCAAAACTCGATAGAGAGATCCAAAAGAACATACCGGTATCCAGGACTTTTGGTCGTGGCCACCCCAAAAACCCCCCGGAGCTGCCCGTGCTGCTTCTTTCCGGGTACTTTAGATCCTAGATTATGTTTAAAAGAGAAGCGAAAGTGAACTTTGCAGAGGATCAGCATAGATTTAGAGCCATTATATGGCACTTGCGGCATTGGTTACCTGTGTATTGACCCCTAGTGTGTTTTGTTGTGGACCTCTGCAACGAGATTTGAAGGCAATCCACTTCCACTCTTATCAAGCTTAACGGTTCCTATGAGGCTAACGGTTCCCACCAAGGGAGGGGTCCCATCAAGCGAACGGTTCCCACATGGCGCACCAGGCGGGTAATTATGCCAAGCCCAACATAGATTGTTACAGTAGGGTCCTTAGGGTCCTAGCGGCGGCTCCCTCCCGCGTTAGCTGTTTAGTACCAGTACCGATTCATGACAACATCAAGATCATAACGTCCACCCTGTCGTTTTCACGAATCGCAAAAGACGTGTTTAACATGAGCTTGGTGAGACCAGTATAGCAAAGCTTGATGTCGGAGGTTCCGGTTTGTAAGTTTGAAGTTTGGAAAGAGAACATAATGGTTACCCAAAGTCCACTCAGAACGTATTATTCAACAAATTCCCCCAGTCTTTGCTTATGCCCTTGAGTATCAGATGCTTTTGTGGTGGTAATGTTAAGATTTGGTGTGTGGTAATTCGTATTTTGAGGTATTTGAGACTCGGCGTTCAAATTATGAAGTAAAGGACAGCAATAGTGTTTGTTACCACGTTGGTCGACATGTACAGTAAGTTTAGGGGCTTTAGGTTGAAATTACCTGATTAGGCGATATTCCCCGAAAACAAGCATTAGATTAAGCATAAGTACTTGTATCGAAAAGGCAAAACTAAGGTTATTGCGAGAAACCGTCTAAATATAACCGAAAGGCTATCCTAGTTAGAATCCCTACTCCTACTACTCCACGTCCCTATTTTTGATATCATTAGACTTATTAGCTTCCCCTAACTACACTAGTATTACCGATATACCTGTAATATAGAAGAAAACACTACTACCACAAGGAAATACAACGATGCTTATCCCAACGTTGCTGAAAATGTACAGCAGGCTTCGATTTTTGATGTTGCAGTGACTTAATTAGGTAATAATTGCCCCAAATAAGCATTTATTTAAGCATACTTGCAACAAAAAGGTTGAATGAGGTTGCGAGAAACGTCCAGTCCAATTTAACCTAAAACCCTATACTGGATCAATCAGAACCCCTACTGCTACTCGAGTCACCTATTATCGGACTTGTAGTGACAGTAGTATTGGCAATGCACTTGTAACATAGAAGAAAACAATACATACTAGTATCACGGCATTATAAACTGTACACTCCTTTCTCGTTTCCGTTACAATGTTCAGGATAGTGTTTAGGATATATTGTCTGACTGAAATCTATCAAAATATTAGTGTCTTACTTCCATACTCAGATTTATGTGCTATTGTAGGTATACTATAGAGTTTAGTCAAAGAAGTATAACACCCACTTGAATATTAGCTAGTTACACGGAATAGAATTGAGGACATACGCTTAATAGAGTGAGATAGTCGACTATAAATATATACACATATCTATCAAAGTCATGATATACAGTATATATATGACACTGAAAGATTAGACATACGTTGAAACAAGCGCAACTACCAAGACTATAAGTGGATACGATAAACTTAAACACATGTTGTACATATTGTGGAACCAGGGTGTAGAAAATTAGGAAAGCTGCGCCTGAATAATAGCTGTGACGCAATTTGTCGTAATCTACCTCATAATTAGAGGTATTCATAATACCACTGTTTAACACTTTTCCAAATATCATTCAACCCTTTTTCTTAGCTAGAATGAACCTTGCAGGTGGCTGTGGACAATATTATCCACAATGTCCAATGTCGTGTGTATGAACAATATTGTCCACAATAGTTCATTTCATGATTTCAGGCCATGGAGTTTAGAATAATATTTCTCAAAACCATTAGTCTAGCTTGAGACACAAGAATTACACGATTTGTTTGTATGAATAATTGGTACAGTACCAGTAGAGGAGGGCAGCCAAAACACTATCTCCTGAGCGCTAGAGTCTCGCCATTCGTGTGAAGTTTCTTTCTCACTTCAATTAGTTTAGTATTGAAACCAATACCAGGATGCATTAGGATTATTCTAATTCTACATAGATCTATACACTACTTTTATCTGCTAGCAATACATGCTAGCCTTAAAACACTATACAAACCTTTCCATCCTACAACAGCCAATCCACAAACTTACCCCACACACCGGTAGGTTTCGGTTCCTCCGGGGCACTGGCAGGGTCAAACCTCCCAGAAAACAAATCTGTCGTCGCACTTCTGGCAAATTTTGTTCCCTTGAGCAACTTCCACGCCACAAACGGAACGATGTATATCACAATCCCGACATAGTTAGCCACGAAGTCCGCCACGGACCAGTTTCCCTTCAGAAACACACTGAACCCAGAAATGAGAACAATAATACCGGATCCCAACGCGCCAATCCAAGCTGCATATGGTTGAAACCTTCCTTTCAGTGGTAAAGAATCCCTGGAAACTCCTTGGGCTATAAGTGCTGAGTTGAAGCGGATCCAGCATATGCAAAGTGTCATCCAGGCCAAAAGACCAGAGACTGTGCTTAGTATTTGAAGCCATCTGAAAGCTTGTGCTGGTCCTCCTTTGCCGAGAGAAAGGTATGCCAAAGGACCAAAAGCGAATGATGCGATGACTGCGTAGTATGGAACACCATATCTGTTTACTTTGGCGAAGACTTGTGGTGCTTGTCGGTCGGCGGCCATCGCAACAATCATTCTAGCTCCAACATAACAGTAGCTGTTTCCGGCGGACCAGGCTGAAGTGAGAATACAGGCGTTGACGATTGAGGGGAGGACCTTGATGCCGGAATTCTTGATGGCGATGACGAAAGGAGAGGAGTTTGCATTTCCTGAGCCGCTGGTGAGACCTGGAGCGTTGGAGGGAATAATCATTCCAATGAGTAGAGCTCCGAGAATATAAAAGAACAAGATTCGGTAGGTGAGTCGATGAATCGCTTTTGGGATCGTCTTGTGTGGGTTGACGGTCTCTGCTGCCGTTACAACAACACTTTCCACTCCGATGAAGGAGAAAGATGCGTTGACGAAAGCACTAAGAAATGCCAGAAAATGACCAGTTGATCCGGTGATACCGTTGTAATTAGTAAACGGGCCAGGGTTGTTCCAATATCTAAATCCAATTCGATCGTGATTTGGAGCCCCCCCAAGAGTAATGACCAGGGAGACGAAGATCAAACCCAAGAAGCAGATAACTTTGATAGAAGCTGTAATAACTTCCGCTTCACCATAAAACTTGACATTCATGATGTTGATGCAGAAAATTGCTCCAAGACCAAGTGATATCACAAGAGCGGGAGTGATGTCCGTCCAATACGACTAGACGATTGATTAGCGAGAAGACCCCTTACTCTCCACTTGCGACACTTACAACTAGGATTGCTGCAGCAGATACCTCTGTAGCAATTGCAATCATAAAACAATATCCATACGAGATCGCCAAAGTAAAACCCAGAGCTGGATCAACAAAACGAGTGGCAAAGTGGGGGAACGATCCAGCAGTTGGGAATAAAGTAGCAAGTTCGCCAACACTCTCCATCACACACCAAAGAATACCACCAACAATTAAGAATGCACTATTTTTGTTAGTCGGGGGAAAGGTATCAAAGTTTCTGGGTGGTAACTCACAGTAACAGACCCAGAGGTCCAGCTTTCGCCAAAGCAGCACCAGTTCCAATAAACAAACCCGTCCCAATCCCACCTCCAAATCCAATGAACGTAACATGTCTAGACTTCAATCTTCTAGCGGTCCGTCCCACACCACCAACACCATAGACCGCATCTAGATCCCCAGAAGCTCCCTGGAGAACCTCTTCGGGTTTCTTCTCAATTGACTGTTTCGGGGTGATTTCTTGAGCAGGGGAAGCCGAGGCCTCATCAACCGACTTCGTCATAATGGAGAATTTGCCAAGGAAAGCTTGACTTTGGAGATCGACTTGGAAAAGCGTGGCAAAGAAAAGGAATGCTTACCTTCGTACCTACCTCTCTTTATATCAACTTATTTTCAATCTTCTTGACTCGATATAGTCATGGATCTTGACCGCTATCGGAGCACGCAATCTTTGAGTTTGCTTGCGAGAACATGTCCGTTCAACGTTGCAACTCCCCACTTTTTGATTTTTTTCCATTACTTGAGATCTTCATCACGACACGTGACCTGCGATGATGCCTTTTCTCATTTGTTTACACCGCGATTAGTTTGTAGGCTCTCTATGGAGTTGATTAGACAATTAAGGGCTTTATTCTCAGTGGAATTGAAATACCAACCTTCCAAATTATCTCTGCTTCTTCAATACCATCTTCATTATTTTATTTGATAGCCGAGCCGATAGTTGGTGGTGGGGTCCTGAAGATTCTGTGTTGCAATACATCCTGCTCTCCATAACGAAATGGGGAATTCTCGTTCGTTGCACTGTAACGTTGGGTGCTTGCTCAAATGGAATTTCCATATCAACGGAATTGGCGGGACCACCTTGGAGTACTACTCGTACGACTGACGACCGTTTACCAAAACACTCTTGGTATTCGACCTCAGAGCTGCTCGAAAAAAAAAACAGCAATTTTACCATCGAAATCAAAGTTCTCGTCTGGGCTTTTAGAAGTTTCCGAGCTTGAGAGAAAAGACTGAGAATATCTGAAACAATGGAGAATTCCGGTTACTTTGATCTCGCTCAATGGCACGACGGCTTCCGTCTGTCCCCAGGGGTGAGTTGCATTCTATTGCAGTTTGACTATCGATTCATCAGCACCACTCCAAATCAAATAGAAGTAAGAGTAGCCAACCAGTGTAACACCGAAACAAGAAGATTAAGTGCAGTAGTTTGGTTGTTAAGTAGAGTAGTAAAATCATTCAGCTCCGATTATACCCATGGGAATCCCATCTTTCCCTTGAAGTTTAGCACTTTCTTAGCTGCATCCCGACTGAGGTATTCAATCCGCTCCTCAATGACTTGGATCAGGACCTTGCAGCTATTCAAAGACATTTGGGTCTAAACGTAGCTGCTCGTGTTGAGGTCTTTTCGCAAAGTTTCATTCAATCCGATGCCGTTTTGACGGTGGTCAATTTTCCAATCAAGAGACTGATCTTAAGGCTGGAATCGCTAAATTTCCCATTGTAGATTGATAAGACGACTCAAAGCTTTCTTATAATATCGCTGATGCCGACGAGACAGCCAACGAGTCCGATGATCGAAGAGGAACATCACATTTGAGGTCGAAATAACTCGGTAAAATGTGTTCAGTGCCGGGGTATCAGTTAAGCTAATATGACCTGCAGAAAATGAATTCAGGCTGGCGCTTAAAAGTACCTACCTCACTAAATTTCGAGATACTACGGAGTACTTCGGCGTCCAATCAAGGAACTTCCTCAGCTAGACATGGGACGCTCACTGGAGTTACAAATAGAATGAAACTGCATATATTTATTCCGCCCCCACCTCTGCACCTACCTTTTTAGATACTCGAGTACCGTACGTAGTATTAACTCGAAAGGATGGTCTAAAGTCGGCGTGGGGGTGTTTTAGCCTTGGCCACACCAAAACCCCCTAAATCTGCCTTTTTCTACCTCTTTTAGATACGTCAGAACTCGGAGTACGTCTAAGAAGGATAGAAAAGTGGGTTTCATAAGGCTTAGCAGTGAGTCGGGGCCAAAATCTGCCGCTTGCTACACCACGGGCACATCCGACTCCACCACTCCCCCACTACAACTTTGGACCTTGCTATAGAGTTATTACGGTAGGTGAAATGTCCAGTACTTTTGATAAATTATGCTTAATAAGCAATAATAAAAGCTCATGAGCCCTTTACTTCCAGTTCCGCATTATCACATTGAGGTTTGAACGTAATTCAAAGATATCAAGATTTATATAGCCTGAGAGATCTAGGATACTAGCACTAGATGAACAGATAAGAGGTGAAGTATTTCTTATCTTGAAGTCTTCGACTGCATTTTACAGCTTGATTGTGTTGCAAGGTATATGAGGTGTTCAAGTCATAGAATAATAATTGATTGATTGAAGAGCATTCTAGAGGGGAATGCTTCTACTTATATACAGGAGTTTCAGTTAAACCTACATAGGTCACATGCTATATTACGTGATCCTATGTTCAACAGATTGTACATAGAGCTCTTTCCAATCGTTGCTATATCATTCTTCAGTCACTAACGGGGATTTAAGCGAGTACTCCCCCTATAAGTTGTCGTGATTGGACGAAATCGTTTGATAATTCCATATACGAATACAGATTAATCATTCGCTTACGAAAGAACGAATGAATAGCTTCAATAATGTGTTACCAACTGCACAATATTACCGGCATACTCATCTCACCTCCGCATGCATCTGTCTGCCACGCCTCCCAACATCATTGGACGCACGTGATATCATCTGTGTGTTAGTTGAAGGAAAAGATGGGAAACCAAAAGCTCCAAATCACCAACACATATCTCCGAACATGCAATACTAAAAACATATATAATTATTCCTCTTGGAGATGGCGGAGATTTACGGTATTGTCAGTGGGGTTTTGGGTTTGCTTCCTTTGTGTCATGGTGAGTTTTTTCTTTTCTTTCCCCGCATCTTGTGAGGTGTGATTTGTCACTGAGGGATCATCAGATGGTCTGGGGATGATCATAGATGTTTTCGATTCCCCCAAGGCGTCTGTCCTTGCGGTTGGGAGATTGGAACTTCAGCGTGACGTAAATAATCCTTTTCATTGCATTTATTATTAGCTGGACGAGCGAATACGTTGAATATGTACTCACGTGATGGGTTGAATAGAAATTTGACGAATGGCGTCAGATATGGACGGCTACGGATGGTGAGGCGGATACGAAGTTTGAAATTTATGCGAAGAGTCATCCTGTATTTGCGAAGAAGATTTTACGACAGTTGGCTTTGTTGGCGCAGGTTTTGTTTGATACTAAAGGGTTGGAGGAATATTATGGTATCAAGATAGAAAGAGCGAATCGAGTAAGTTCACATCTTTCTGTATTTAGTCTTGCACATAGCTTGGAAGCCTTTGCGACGAAACGAAAGCTCTTTCATCGTAGAGTTTGTGCTGAGATATAGCTGTCAAGTTCTGTCCTTTCGACAAAAGTCTCCGAGGCCAGAGCAGTTTCTCCTACCTCATTTGCGACCTTGACTTGAGGGACTATTATAAGTTATACAGTCTTGAGAAGCTTATTCTGTAGCTAGTTCTCTAACAAGCCTCTCTCTCTGCTGCTAACCACTTCTTGTAATACAGGAGCCCAAAGACCTTTCCCAATATCGCCTGAAATCCGGTCAAGAACTAACCATAGAAACAACCGGCACTTTTCTCGAACGCTGCCGTTCAAACTTCAACTTCCTCCAACGAACCCGCCTCACACTCTTCAAAAAAGAAACCCTCTTTCACACACTAATCAACCACCTCAAAGAGCACATCACCGTCCTCACCACCCTCGGCCATCCCACCTCCCTTGCCAAAATTCGAAAGGGCGAATTAGAACTCGTCGCCGAATTGAAAAACCAAGAACTTCGTCGACTAGCCGAAGCAGCATCCTACGAATCCAAACACGAAGATGGCGATGAAAAATCCCGGTATCGGGAACTCTCACTCGCCGCACAATTTAGCAGCGTCGTGAAATTCGAACGTTCACATGCCGCGTTCAAATTCTCGATGCGAGATTTTAGAATGGATGATGCATATCTCATATCGTCGAATATGACTTCTACCATGGCTGTCCTATTTGATTATCCCATAAAAAAGGAGAATCGAGTCGTGCTTATTGAATGGCTGCCTCCTACTCCATTATGGGCAGATTATGAAAAGGAAACGAGGATTAAGACTCTGATGTTGGCTACTCCTAAGCCGGAGCAATTGTTGTTGCCTACTTGTTATGGGATGGTGGAGGATCCTTATTTGAGACGGTTTGGGTTGGTGCTTGCTCCTCCGGCGCATATTAGATCGGGATTACCTAGTATCCTTCCTTCGGGGGCGATTTCGAAGAGGAGAATGCCGGTTAGTTTGAGGGAGTTGATGAGTAGGAATCATATTACTTGTGTGGGAATCTTGGAGTTGGGAACGAGATTTAATTTGGCGAGGAAGATTGTGGCGAGTGTTTTTGGGATGGGTTGTGTTGGAGTGAGTTCTTCCCCTTTCCTTTCCTTTTTCTCGCTTCTTCGCTTTCACGGGTTTGTTTAAACCTTCGTCATGAATCATTCCAGAACTATGAGATGTTACAAATCTGTCTTGCTTACTTTCATTAACCCCCATTTAGTGGATTCACAAGTAAGCTCCTTCTATACTGTACGATTCCTCAAACCCACCCTTAACATAAACAACCCAGAAACATCCGCTCAAACACCCTCCTCCTCTTCCCCTCAAAAATAAAATCCCACCCCCTAGGCACCCCCCCACCCCCCTCCCAACCCCTCCACTTCTCCGAACCCCTCTTCACAAGCTTCTCCCACCCGCAACTCGACATCCTCCAAGACCCCAACATCCCCTACGAATACCAAATCACGCAACAAGACCACAACATCCCCATCCCCATGCACATAAACCACCCCGGTCAACCACTCCATCCCATCTACGAACTCCCCCCAACCTACGACATAGCAATAGATTACTACCTACACCCCCACAAAGCGTTACTTCCACGGACCCCCTATTCCAAAGGTCATGATATCTATAGTCTCGGAGTCATCTTGTTGGAACTTGGTCTATGGAGGAATTTGGATGAGGTTGTGGATTTTCGGTTGCTTTTTGAGGAGGAGGAGGAGTTTAGGGGTGGGAAGGGGGCGCATGAGAGGGTGAGGGAGGAGTTTTTGGTGCTTTGTGGGAGACTTGATGGGTTAGTTTTTTCTTATCTTACTGTATCGTTCCCCTATTTTTTGATTTTGAGTTTTTTTTTTTGTTGGATTTGGATTTGGATATTTTATTTGCTTTGAGATGATTGGGAGAGTTTAGGAGGGACTAATGACTAATGAGATGTACTGTAGATTAACGGGATCGATATACGCGAATGTTGTCAGGAAATGTCTTACTATTACTACGAGAGAAGGGACGGAGGAGGAAAGAAGGTATATATCGGAGTTTTGGAGGGAGATTATGGTTACATTGGACAAATGCTGTGTCTGAGTTCCTATAAGTGGTTAGGACGCATGCGGGTGGATGAGAGAGTATGTAGCTGAAGGAAGTGGGGCTAGTGCTGGACACTCGCTTAATTTGAGTAGCAGAGAAAGCAAAAGAACTCCAATAAATCAGTATATTGAAATTCGCTACACACTAGTCCTAAAATGACTAGATATGGAGCTTAGAGACAATCTTTACTTTTGTACTGTAAAATCTTCACTTTATTACAGGCTTCACTTTGTTATGCTCTTTATGAATAGCTAGCTAGGTAGTCTAGGGTAGCAAGAGAAAGCTAGCGCCAAAAATGAGGATATCTTCCTTCATAGTAACACGATCATAAACTCACCTTAGCCCACCTCATCTCACCCCCCAAAACCCCCCCTAGCCATCTTTTTCGCCCTCTGATCCCTCCGATTATGATTCGCCCTCGAGCCCTTATTAGCCTCCTTCCCCCTCCTCGCACCCTCCGTCCCCTTCTCACCACTTGGTCCCGCGACATCACCACCACCTCCCCTCCCTCTCCCTCTTCCCCTAGGTGCACCCCTAATTCTACCGCCTCTTCCGCGATCATTGGAATGTCTCTCATTAACATCCGAGTCCTCGGTTCCACTTCCTCCGGGAGTATTAGCTTTCCAACTACTAGCCACAAGCTCCCTCTGTTCCCCTCCAAATCTCGAGAATTTAGCTTCAAGTCGGCGCATTTGACGAGTGTCGCGGGAAAGCATCAATCCCCACCCCTCAAGACTCTCATCCGTCATGCCCGTTTCCAACCGAAGCTTCGCACGCGCAGGACTCCTTCTCGTACTTGCATCCCGACCAAAGACCTCAGGTGTCGCTTTATACGCCTTGAAAAGGATTTCATCCTGTGCATCCCGTAATTCGTGGGAGAGCGAGGGTTCATTGGTGTTTCCTGGGGTTGCGGAATCGACTGTTCCACCGACGTCTGCGGTGTCGTAGGTGTCGTCACGTTCGTCGTCGTCCGAGTCGAATGCTGCGAGGGCAGAGAGGATCGCTGCTGTGTTTGGGGCGTTGGTCTTGTCGTCTAGGATGTTGTCTGCTGTTTGGTGCGGGTTTCGTCGGCCGATGTGGAGGTTTGAGGGGGTGATGGTGAGGTTGTCGAAGGCGTCGTTATCGAATATGTTACGGCGAATTGGGAGGTCCGGGAGGTCTGAGGCGTATTCTGGGGGTGTGGAGTGAGGTGCTAGGTTTGGGGCGAGTTCTCGGGAGATTTGTGTTGGTGGTTTTCTGATTTTGTTAGTTTAGGTTTTGGTTATGAGGTTGGGTGATGATAGACTTACAGTTCTTCAGAACGATCTGCTTTCTCGAGATGAGGAGGTAATGAACCATCTAGAAGATGAGAAATCACGACCTCTGTATTTTCCCCATATTCATCAAGCAGTTTAACAATAAACCCCGATCCAAGATCCGGAAATAAATCTTGAACTTGAGATATCAAACTCATCCGATGAACATGAATTTCACCACTCTCCCCAAACCCATCTTCCGCACCAACATCAACACCCTTCCCCTTCTCAATCTTTCTCTTAACCTTCCTAACCGGTCTCTTCGTAACACCCACCTTCTTAAACCCCTCCAAATTCTTCAAAACCGCCGCCGCCCTCCCACTCCCCGACCCACTAGCAGCAATCCGTTCCCCCACCAATTTCAAAATCGGCGTCCCAGACACCAACTCGGCAACCAGACTATCATTAACATTCGTCGGACCCTCTTTATGTTGTTTCGCAGCGGCCTCAAGAGAATAAAGTTGATCAATCAACGATGAAATCCTTGGTTTTTCATCCTCCGTTAAACCGATGAGACATAAATACGTCGTTGACAGAATAACTTTCCTAAGTGGTGGATTCATGATTTTATAACAGCTGATCAAAGAATCGAGGAAATCACTTCCGGCGAGGAAGAAAGCCGAGGCGTCGGGGGAGGCGTGGAGGAGGAGGTTTAGTCTTTTGAGATGTGATTCGACGGTCTTGAGGTCGCCTTTTAGACCAGCTTCTAGGTCTTTGATGAGAGACGTTTTGAGGATGTTAAGTGTCCTTTCTATAGCGTCGGAGTGCTTTTTGAAGACCATTGATATTATCTTCGCTCCTTGTTTTCGGCCGTAGACTTTACATAGGTCCGCGAGGAATTGCCATCGTAATAGACGTTCCGAAGGAGGCGTAACGTCTAAAAGCTTATATGACAACAAAAATGTTTGTTTCCGCAAAAGATGCGATTTCGACTCAATTGAAGGAGTACTTTCATGACTCGTCGCTGTTTCCGTGATATATGAAGCGAGGAAGGTGGAGAGAGATTCATCCTTGAGTGAGAATCTTGTGAAATCCGGGGATGAGAATGAGAGGTGTGCACCTGCGATACTGATCCATGCATCCAGACAAGCTTCCCATTCCTCAGGAACGATATTGTTTCTCCACGCTGTCTCAGGGAAGGGCGCGAGAGACGGGAGAGGTCCGGGTTTGGATTTGGTCGTCATATTGAGTGATGACCTATATGATTATTATGTAGGAACCCGTACGTATGGAATTGAAATTCGAGGGTCGAAGGAATCCCACTCAAAAAGCAACGAACAAAGAAGATAGAAAAAACAAAGAGTAAACACAACTTCTTTTTATAGATAGTGAACTCCCATCAACTCCCAATTTTGGCTTAGCCTTAAAATGAGTAGGTATCTTCGACTCATACCGGCTTTCACTCTCCCCTCGCGGGGCTACGTCCACAAGTACAAGGCTGACAAAAAAAGCGGATCCACCTCTCTCACCAACCAATCACCATCCACCCATCTCGCTTCCATCCACACGCCAAGAGTTCTCCCCACAGATCTCAAAATCTCAAAAAAGACCTACGCTTGATCTTCTCTTCTGCATCGCAAACAAATTTCCACGATCACCTTCATCACTTTGCCGTAACTGAAAAACCGTTCGAGTCGTGAAGGAAACCACCTCACCCACAAAAAAACAAGATGTCCTACAACAAGCCAGAGAAGGGAGAGTTCGGAGAGGGCCCAGTTTGTCTCCCCCAATTCCAAAAATCCCCATCCCATCCCATTCCCCCCCAATTCCCTCCATCCGTCCTAACTTCTATCAACAGAAAACCCACAAAATCCGCATCACCCTCACCTCCCGAAAGGTCGACTCCCTCGAGAAAGTCTGCCAGGAGCTCATCGAGCGCGCCAAGTCCAAGGACCTCCGCGTCAAGGGCCCAGTCCGCCTCCCAACCAAGACCCTCAAGGTCACCACCAGAAAGACCCCCTGTGGTGAGGGTTCCAAGACCTGGGATACCTTTGAGATGAGAATTCACAAGCGTTTGATTGAGTAAGTCTCTTCTTCTTTACTCGATGTTTGTTGGGGAAGATGGGGAGAG
This sequence comes from Hymenoscyphus linearis, assembly GCA_900536425.1. Lineage (NCBI taxonomy): Eukaryota > Fungi > Ascomycota > Leotiomycetes > Helotiales > Helotiaceae > Hymenoscyphus > Hymenoscyphus linearis. Next base: position 23,619 of record UNPR01000114.1, read on the forward strand.
GGAGAGAGGGAAGGGTATGGGAGAGATGGTGTATTGGGGAGGGGAAATGCGATATAGAGGATATACTAACAACCTCCCAGTCTCAACGCCCCAACCGAAGTCGTCAAGCAAATCATCATCAACATCGAGGCCGGTGTCGAGGTTGAAGTCACCATCGCTGCATAAATGTAACGTCCGGAGGAACAATCTGGAGGACATTGGGAACGGTGGATAGACAGACAGGCAGAAAAGAAAAAAGAAATTACCATCAAATCAATCTTACTGTCCTGTTCACCTTTCAAACCTCATTCTTCGCAATCTACCGTGCTTTTAATTCTCACCTTTCACTCCCACCCAAAAGAAAACTCGAAATACAAATACAAAAATCCGCTTGAGCATTAAGCTATAAACTCATGACAGACAGTCCCTAAAAACCACCCATCATCGCGAGAAAAGTACATACAATATACGCTATGTAGTATCGTCAAGTTGACACAACCACCAGGAAAGTAGTTCTGTTCCAGTCCTGCACCCCATTTCCTTTTGAAATAATCCCACATACACCACCCTACAAAAAACCATGATTCCCGCTTGTAGGTATAACCCCATTATAAAGAACCTTTCATCAAGTCCGTCATAAAAAACAATCCCGCCATAGAACGACAACAAAAAAGGCAACAAAAACACCAAACAAAAAAACAGCCAACATATCTTACACAACTTGCACATTCACAAACCTCTCAACCCGCTGTCGCGGTCTTCCTCTTATAGGACTCTCATCACTCGACCCACTCTCCCCTTTCTCCCTCTCCTTTCTCGATTGAAAAGGCTTCCACTCCTTCAGAGCCTGTCTAATAGAATTCATCGAGGTCATCGTGGAACTCGGTGAGCCCCTGATTTTACTCGGTGAACCCAATCGCTTATTTGGTGATGCCCTAGTTTTCCCAAGACCCATACTCTCACCCGTCGAAGACTCAGATGGTGAGGCAACATACGTATCATGACCCTGCGTCTTGATCCTGCGTATCTTCTTCCACGTCTGCGGCAGAGGGACATTACGGAGCCATTCCGAGACTCGTCGGGGGCGATCACAGGCTTTGATTTCGGTTTCTTCTTCTTTTTCCGATTTGGAATCGGTGGGTTGGAGGGTCTCCTTTATGGTTGCGAGGTTCTCGATTACGGGTGTGAGACGAGGATTTGTGTTTGGGTCGATGGATTTACTATGGTATCTTTCCAAGGCGTTACTTGACGAGTCGATGGAATCGGCGATTGTGCTTCGGTGGAGATCCGAGCTGAATGAGAGTCTTGGGGCTGGTAATCGTAGACTTGGAATTCGGGAGGGCCCGGGGATGGATGGCGAGCTTTCTAATCTTGTGGATGGTGGGATGTTTTCGGTAGCCAGGACTGAGGACAAAGGAGTCTCGTCGTGGTGTTCGTGGACTGTGGGGAGTTTATTCATCATTTCTTCCCGTTTTGCTTTATCGGCTGCTCGTTCGGCCATGTAGTCTTGTGGCTCTGGCTCCTCCGTACGATCTGGATCCTCTAGGAATCTCATATCAAGCGGTTCATGGTCTGTGAAACTCCCTGCAGGAAGAGCAGGTGCGCCATTCTTTTCAGCGAGAGTAAGATCGCTACTCCTTTTGATATTCCCAAAATCATCGATATCTCTTAATGCAACACCGTCAAGAACGGGGAGATCAAAAGAAAACTTCCTCTGCCTCAAATGCGCATCGACGTCCTCAATCCACTGCTCCTTTGGCTTGCCATGACACGCCTCATCAACCAGTATCTCAGCATCAACAAGAGAATTCTCATACACAGCCCCGGTACTAGAACTCTGTGTCCGATCAACGCCTTTCCCTTTATCTATCACTGGGAGATGAGGAACGAAAGCCGTTCCACTTAGCGTTGGCAGCACTTTATCTTTAAGCGTAACAAGGATCCTACGACCCCAATACACAGGTCCTTTTTTCGTCTCGGTCTGGTTATCTTTGCTATCTTTTGAATCTGAAGAGGTGGCTGATGAAGAAGTTGGATCCACGGGTGAGACAAGCGAGTCTTTGACTAAATACGGTGTTTCAGTCTGGAACTTTGCGTATGTTATTGCGAGGGCATGTTGTCGGGGATGCAGGTGATCTAATGAACTGCTTCGTCGCCCCTTACTGGTGGTGTTTGAGCCGGCCGTGCATTCTTTGAGGCAGATGCAGTGGATTTCCTGTTGGAGGGGACAGGTTCTTTCGTGGCAGTAGACGTATTCGTGGGGATGGGGTGATCTTTGGCGGGATATTCGCCCAGAAGGTGATTCTGGGGGTGTTGGGGGGGAGATTGTTACTGGTGGTGGTGGTAGTGGTGGTTGGGAGGCGGGTGTGGGGGGTGTGTCGCCTTCCATGATTTCTAGTAGGGAATATGTGAGTGAGTGTTTGTGGATGTTTGATAATCCTCTCTTCGAATACATCTTTCAGCCCCTTAATCCAATGGATGAACTGGGATGGGAGAGTGAGGACTTACGGATGTCTTCTTGGGTGTGGACATGCACTGCTGGTGCGTGTAGTAGATGTTTTGATGGGCGAGTGTGATATCCAGAAATGAATGGTGATGGATTTGGATGATATCAATGATGTTGTGCTTTGAGAAAGCAATGTGATGATGTTGAGTTGTCAAGAGAGAGAGAATCTCGAGAACATTGCATGTGAAGGACGGAATCTGAGGTAGCATTCGAGGAGGAAGGAGCGAGCCATGTTGAACAGCCTTTTTGGAAGTTGTGGATGGGACGTTGTTGACTTCAGGTTGTCTTGGTTTTTACTGTCTGTGCCTTCCCATTTATTGAACTTACCGGCTGATCTACTAGAATTGTTTCAACAAATGGAGTTGTTGATCCTCGCTTAATGCTGTGTCTTGCTCACTATCGTCAGAACTTACTTTCCCTTCTTCTACACCAGTTCATTGTTGGAGCTACAAATTACCTCGCAACATTCCGATGTCCTACAATTTTGGCTAAGCCCAACGAGCAATCTGAACGTGGCTTGCCAGATGTAAGAGATTAGCGAAGAACCTTAAATGAGGAGAGGCTACCCAAGCGATAAAAAGGAAAACACTCTTTATATAGCTAGGTTAGATAGGTATTATTTGAAAAGCCTTGTATGGATAAGATAGTTGTGAAATACTATAAATGGTAACTCACTCAGGATGTAGTTATTTTGTGGATATGGGAGTCAAGTTGACTTAGGCTCGGTTCACTCAGAATGTTGAACCTCGATATGCCAAGTAAACTGCACCTATTTTGGACGATATTTTGTCTCGATATCGTGTGGGTCTAATCTAATTGATCTATACGATATTAAGCGACAATATCGTCTAAAATAGATATAGTGTTGCTCTATCCTTGTACTAAGTTCGTAGTCGTCGTCGAGGGTGAGTAGACTGCTCATGTAGGACACCTGCGGCAAAACATATCGCAAAAATATAAAATAAATTCGAGTTAGCTCTTTAGAAGCTAATTAACATTATAGTCGACATTAATAAAATTAAGATACGTTGTTATAGTAACACGGTATAAAATAAGGTGGGATATACTCGTATCGAGCGAGTCTTGGCGGGATATTAAGGACGGAAACAACCTCTCGAAAACAAACCTCGAGAGGTTGTTTTTACTTTTACTACTAAAGCGATATTGAGCCTCATATTAAGTGGATTATATAAGATATTGACCCACTATATCGTTGTTCTGTTCAGTTAGAGTGAAGACTAATTCAAAGGCGCCGGAACACGCTCTTAATCAAGAATAGTGCTTACTGTATTTATGACCCACTCACACCTCAAATCAGCCTTAATCAACATTCTGAGTGAACAGAGCCTTAGGCGAAATACCCCTCTAGGCATATGTACGGCGCAGAACCCAACATGTAACCAACATCTTCTTCCGCGAGCCCTCACAACTCCCACGACTCCACACCACTCTTTTTTCCTCCCCTTACCGATACCCAAATCCAAATCATGGACCAGATGTTTCCTAACTTATCAGATGTCTCCAACTCAACCCCTGTTGTTACCTGGGGTGGATTCCCGATATTTCCTGCTGTGCTAAAGGGTACGAGAACGATTTTCATTTTATTATTAGAGATATACAAAAAAAGCCCCTAACAACATACATCATCAGCCTTACCCCCCGCAACGAGAATCATAAGCGCAACCCCTTACGTAGAACGCTCTCCCTGGTTTTCCATCGGACGGATCGAAGCGAAAGATTCTAGTGGGAAAGACGTACGATTTTTCGTCAAGGTAAGAAATTTTCTTAGTTTGAATCTTATAAGTTCAAGCGAATGTTGATATAACATCAGTACAGCTCAGGAACACTCGGTCGCGATCTACTTCGTGCCGAGTACCTGAGTCAGTCTAAATTATACTATTTAATACCAGATAATGTGCCACGTCCTTTCACATGGGGAGATCTGGAATTGGGTACACCAAACATCCGCACATATTTGATCACAGAATTTATCTCATTCCTCAACCTCCCTCTTCAAGACCCCGAAGCCGTGGGGAAGGTAGTTTCAAAACTCCATAATAAAGCTGTAGGAACCTCTCATCGCTTCGGAGCTGAAGGACGACGATTCGATGGACTACTTTGCTACCTTGATGGCTGGGAAGAAAATTGGGCTATTCTATTCGCAAGGATGTTATACCAAGTATACCACTACAACACTCTTTCCAACGGACCATCCGACGAGCTTCATTCCTCAATCATACGAATAATACGCTATGTCATCCCCCGACTTCTCAACATAGTTCGACAGGACGGGCAAAGCATTAAACCAGTCTTCATCCACGGCGATCTTTGGGAAGGGCATATCGGTACGACAAATAAGGGACAGATTTATTTGTTTGATTCAAGTGGATACTACGCACATCACGAAATGGAGTTTGCGCTTTGGAAAACGAGACATCATCGGATGCATGAAAGGGACTATATTGGTGCCTACGCCAAAAATCATCCACCAAGTGAGCCGAGAGATGAGTTCGACGATCGGGTTTTGCTTTATACCCTGAAGTCTTCTCTTGTTTATTCTGCTATGTGTATGGGAAAAGGAACGAGGGAACAGTAGGGTTATCTTTCTTGGACTTGTTGTGATATAATACCATGTTGAGTGAAGACAGGCTAATGAAAGGTAACAGGGCACTTGAGAATATGGAATATCTCTTAGAGAGGTACCATTCGTCTGGAAGTCTGGAAGACCCTGTGGATTCGCCCTTTATGGAGATATCGAATGGTGAGCAGTTATGGGTTAGTGAGTATCCGCCTGAAGTTGCGAAGTTCATTGAGGCGAGGAAGAATGAGAAATCTTAGGGTTGGTAAAAAGTCAGGTTAGAAGGAGCCTGCTAAGAGGCTATAGCAGCTATATATAGGAAGGAATTCTCCTTTTCAAGACATAAGAAAGCCTCCAGTTATGTGTCTGAAACATGACCCCTTATTCCATCACATATATCCGGACATTCTACGTATTCCTGATTTGATTTGAGTTGAGTTGAATTGCTTTTACGTCGGGCGAAACTATAACGATATTCTACCTAGCCTCTGAGACCTCCTTAGGCGTATAAGGACATGCTAAGCTTGGGAAAATATATACAAAATAGCGAATCATTCTGCAAAACCCTTAGAAAGAATTTCAAGTGGCTGAATTAGCTGGTGTTGCGATGTAAACGCTTCCCCGCCGTTTGGGATGTGAGTCTTGTCGAGTGAGGATACAGGGTATCCTAAGTGTGAGGTGGGACGAAGGAATTGTCTTTTTTGGAGTGTTTGTAAAGTCTTAGTAGAGCAAAAGAAAGCGAGTAGAGAAAGGACGAGGGGAAATCCTTTATTCTACACCAACGGAGGCAGATCTGAGAGTAGAACTAACCCTAATCACGAGCCCCTTTTCCACTTAGCGAGCTAAACGAAAAGGAAAAGAATAAGTTATCAAACGTGTTCACGCAAATTTAGAGTCAACATACTGTACTTTGAGAAAATACCGTGGAAGGGTAGAATAGTTACCTTTGAAAATCGATTTATGAATACGAAAATTCCCTTCCATGCCCTGCCGCCACTTAGATGAGTCCGCCACACTTGACCTCTTGAAAATAAAAATACTCTGCTACCACTAAAACAACGTGGGTATATGGGAATATTGTCTACACTTAAGATACAATTCATCTAATACGGTAATTGCTCATGCATCCAACCAATCCACAAAGAATAGAAGAAAGGGGATTGGCCACCAGATTAGGCCATTAGGCTCGCTTACATATGCAGAGATTCAGGCTGAATTATCCGTTGGCTTTCTCAGCCCCAGTGAGAACTAAGCCACTATCCATCGGAATCTTTCAGTGGGCGAATCTCGTGTGAGCTCTATGCTTGATGTACAATATTGGACGGTGTCATTTTGCCAGCAGAAGATGGATGCCCGCTTGTTGGGTAAATACAATACAACAAATTAGCGATGCAGACACCCAATAAAAGGCGCAGGGATAATGTACAGTGCTGACCACGCTAGCCACGATAAGGACAAAGTGAGGCTCTAAATGCTGTGCGGTGGCGCATGTATGCATACGTGTGAGACAGCCTTGATTTACCGTTGGTTAATTTGATTTACTTGTTTTTATAATCACCGTTTCTTAGAGTCAGACTGAACGTCTAGTTGTGCAGAAATTATAAATTTGAATTATGTTAGACTCTTTGCAGAAATATTTCGTAGGTTACTTTAAGGAAGTAGTAGAAAATTCGGGAGGGCTATAATCTCAGTTTAAGAGTCTCCCGAAAACTCGTGCCTCGTTTTCCCTGATCTCTCGGGAGTTTCGAGGCATGAGTAAATATCCTCGTAAGACGAGAGGGAACTAGATTGGTGAGGGTTATGCGTGGTAAGTGCATGAGACATACCAATGACACCAGTCATTGATTATTTTACAGGCTAATGTATAGTAAATTGAGTGCGTGTTTACATCTGCAGAGCCTCAGAGCCTCGGAAGTTGTTATATATATATTAAGGATTAGGCCATATATGTGCGCTAAGTTTCAATAAAAGTTTCCGTTTTCGTAATAAAATAAAAGAATAATCAATAAAAAGTAAAGTAAATTCTAATTATATAATACTTTAGAGGATACAGTAAACCGCTTGAGAGCTAATTCTTTATACGTGGAGTTACTTTAAGCGAGGTAGGTCATGTGATATCACATGTCACCTTGTTCCTTCTATTTTCTACCGCTCCTAACCTAGTTATATATATCTTACATGTCCTCACTTCTCACCTATACTCACTTTTTGCCTGTCTTCACTTCTTGCTTGTCTTCACCTCTTGCTTGTTTTCACTTCTTGCTTGTCTTCACTTCTTACCTGTCTTCACTTCTTGCCTGTCTTCACTTCTCGCCTGTCTTCACTTCTCGCCTATACTCACTTCTTGCTTGTCTTCACTTCTTGCTTGTCTTCACCTCTTGCTTGTCTTCACCTCTCCCCTATACTCACTTCTTACTTGTCTTCACTTCCTGTCTATCCTTACTTTCTATCTGTCCTCACTTCTTGCCTATCCTCACCTCTTGCTATCCTCACCTCTTGCCTATCTTCACCTCTTGCCAGTCCCATATACTAGTACCTCACAAATCTCAATTTAAGAATATCATCCTCCTCTTTACACCAGATCTTCAAAAAAGTTCAATCACACTTCTCCAAGTCGCTAACATAATTATCAACAAAAGAACTCTGTACTTCCCTTAACGACAAACCACAGGAGCAACAAAAGCATACAGCATTCGTTGAAACAGAACAAACCAAGTTTCGGTCTATATATTAAGGAAAGGGATATATCCATACCTCTCCAGGAAGGTCTTCAAGTAGTGGTTGGTCAGAAGGACTTGGATCTTCACACTCCCAGACAATAGTCTGTTTCAGTCTACTTCGTTCGCGGGTACTACTGAGGCGATTAAGCCCAGATCCCGCAATGACTTAAGATTTCGTCCCAGTGCTCCAGCGCCCACGTTTCGCGAGCCCAGCGCCCACATTTTTTAACCCTATACCTCTATAACAGTTTAATAAAAATAGATATTGAATATTAGACTTTATATATTAATTGTCTAATCGTAAAAGTACTTAAATTAAGCCTTATATATTTTTATTTTTTATTAAAATATTTTTAAGGTAGTAACATCGGACAAGTTCCCCTTATGTGACTACGAACATGTAATATCAAAGTTATTTCTTACGATATTTATAGAAATCAAACTAAATGATTCACATTCTAATAATCTTTCCGGTTATACAAGTAGAATGACGTCTAAAAATTAGCAAATCAAGGTTATCTAGCTACTTGTTGGCCGGTTTTAGGAGGGTGTATACCGTGAATCACCTCGCCTTAGTAGCTCCTTCCCTCTAAAGTTTACTTCTACGTCTATAAATCTAGGACTCGATTCCTCTTTCTTTTACACTTTTTTTTAACTATATAACTACTTCTTATCCTAATACATTGTCCTTTCATTATATCCTGTATAGCTTATACTATGGCCGGTAAAGAGAAACAGGTTGAATAGGCCGTTGTTGGGGTAGGCTTGGCGAGGCTTGGCAGCCGAGCAGCCGAGCATATCTAGATAGGTAGCTAGAGTAGACTAGAAGAATATATCCCCGATCTACTACAACACCGTAGCCCTATCTCTAGTAAACGGACGGACAAACGAATCTGTTATTCCTACCCCTTGGAGGCCCTCCATACGACCGCCGTATCATCGAAGCCCTATTAATACAATCGCTACCAGCTCTTAAACACTCTCTTCAAAGCATAAAATCCTCTAGTAAAAAACTATCAAATAAAACAATAACATTCGACAGCAAATAAAGATTCGACAACAAATCCCCATCTTCCATAGTGTGAACGAACTTACCAATCCAACATCTCCTACAACCGAATCTTCAACAACAAACAAACCACCTCACATTCTATACCCCCACAAAAAGTATTGGTATTAGCATACCAGTTTGTTGATCGCTGTATCAAATCCACACGTACTCTAGTAGCCTGTAGGCGACTATATAAACTACTAGAATACCGCTCTTGTAAGTTATGATCGACTTCCAATTCTTTTTTGCAGAATCTGAATTTTCACCAAACAACATGTCAAATGAGAAGAAACTGCTTGTCGAAATGGCAAATTTGTGATTTGGTCGAGTATAACATCGAGATTGGAATATTGGTCAATGGGAGGAGAGTTCTAGAAATCTAGTCTAAGTATAGAATCTCCATTTGACTAGCAAAGCAATGAATTGTAAAAGATCATCCTACTCTACTAACTCTACCGATAAATCATAATCTACAAGTAATTCCAAAAGTACGTACTTTTGCGTGTAAGGTTTCCAGGGATGTTAAATTTGGGGATTTAGTATCGTTTCCGGTGTACTACAAATGCTTAATTGTGTCCTTCCATGGTTCGCGTAGGTAAGCTTTGAACAAGAAGAGAAATGCCAGAGATGAAAAAAAGGGCCAGCAGAGCCTTGATGCTTATTAAAATTTACTGAATTCGTCATCTACTCTGAAGTCTTTCCCTCAAATCAAGCTATCATCATAGGGCAACTTACCAATGCTTTTCCCATTGGTCGTAGAGATATATTTTTACATGCCGGTGCTCGTATCAAGTCAATAGACGCCATGTCATGCCATGCCCCAATCATGCAGCCCAAACATCCTGTCCCTTTTTCTCGATCCAGTTGCCCAAAGAATTGACACTTGAATCCCATTCTTGCAATCTCGTTCGCATGCCATTAATTTGGCTCATATCCAGTACCTTGGGTTGCACCCAGTTGATTCTAGCAATCTCATCAACTTGGTCGATACTTCCTCGGAGAAGCCCCAAGCTCAATGCTTTCATGATCAAGTGCTCGATTTCGTCTGGTCGAACCTTGGTCTCTTCAGCGATGGTACGGAATGACATTGCACGGTCGTGAGGTGGTCTTCGGAAAACGGTCTCAGTCAAAGCTGCGAGGTAGATCTTCTGTCGTAGTCCATCACGGTGTTCTGCGAGCAATGGGTTTGAAGAAATGTGACCGGCCAATACGTCGTATGCAGCCAAATCTCCTCTGTTGAACGCAAAGAGAAGATCTCGAAGCCAGGCATCATCCTTTGCCAGGGTATCAAGAATTGGATGTAATAATAGCTCTCCGAAGTTGTAAATAGTATCCGAAATCAAAGCTGCTATGCTGAGATCGTATGCCCGATTTCTGCGCTCTTGGGGAGTCAAATCTTGTAATTCAATACATGCCAGATAGAGGAGGGCATTTCTATAGTATGCGGCGAAATCGGATTTAGACTGTTTTTGTTAGCATATTCCTCGATATACTTGGAGGTCCACGAACCTGATAGTACTCTGCGTTCACACGGTAGAATGAAGCATGAACAATAGTTTCGACTGAATCGAAGTTATCCAGAATCTTCTCTGATTTGTCGAGATCCTTTCTTGTGCCCTCCAAATCCTTAAGCTCCAGCTTGACAGTTGCCACAGCTACTGTTGCGTAAACATGGGCGTCTTGTGAGTTTGGGTTATCGACTTTCTTTGCTACTGATTCCAGGAACGACAGTCGTTCTTGCAAGTCTACAAAAAGAGTTAGCAATGTGATCTCCATTATAAATGGCCGTACATACCTCTACATTGTGATGCGGCACTCAGTGCAAGAGTAACAAGCTTCAACTGGTTGATCTTGTCTGCGAAAGTGAGGATGAAGGTCTTATAAAATGGAAGTCGTTGAGAAGCGCTCTCTGCCGTCTGAAAGAATCCCACCAAAGCATCCGTCAACTGATGCCATAGCTTTCGCTCCCATAGGTCCTCGAAAGTAATATAGAGATGTTGCGAGTCTGCGGGGGCGGCATCTCGCTGATCAGCAAGGAAATCGGGGATAGTATCGACGTTCATGTTGGGCTATTTCCGTCAAGTATCTCAAATAACAAGGAGATTTGAGTAGAGGGAGATTTTTGCGGCGGTTGAGGTTGATGGAATTCGCGTTCAATCGCAACCTTGAGCTTCCCTCCATCTGCCAGCCTTGGGCACAGGCACCCACCAGTTAGCGCGTCCTGCCGAGCGGAGCTTCACTGACCGGGGGGTAGGGGTCTGCCGGAGCACTACCAACGACGTCCCGTTCAATCATATAGAGACAATTTGAAAGCTTTACTCAATTGAACTTGAGGAAATCCGCAGCGATGCAGAAGTCCTGCGGATCGTCAGTTATGAAGGGCCTACGGGCTGCCGCCTGGGCAAAGAAAGCGCCCATCGCCAATTCTGCCCCAAGAAGAGCCATCTCTGACATTACCATCACACGTACTGGAAAGCCCATCATTCGAACACAGGGTGGCAGGTCAGTATTCTCCCTCGATCAATTAGGTTTAATGCTAACTTCTTCTACTACAGATCTTCTCTTGGAGGTATGTAATTACCAGGCGACTGAAGCCACGCCATACTCAACGATTTCTAGGACACACTGTTACGGTTTTTGGCGCAACCGGTTTCTTGGGACGATACATCGTGAACAGACTTGGTACGGAACCCCGAGGTTGGAATTCTGGTGGGATATTGGACTGATAGGATTATATAGCAAGACAAGGATGTACGGTTATTATTCCCTACCGAGAGGAAATGGCAAAGCGCCATTTGAAGGTTTCTGGAGATTTGGGAAGGGTTATTTTCATTGTACGGGAATTACTAGTACCAAAATAAGGCGAAGTGCTGACGAAATTTCAAGGAATACGACCTCCGAAATACACAATCGTTGGAGGAGAGCGTTAGACACTCTGACGTTGTTTACAATCTCGTTGGACGAAATTACCCCACCAAGTAAGCTTGAGAAAAGCAACAGGGATACTTGAGACTAATATTTGTTCAAGGAACTTCGATTTAGAAGACGTACATGTCGAGGGTGCTGAACGTATTGCCGAAGCTGTTGCAAAGTATGATGTTGACCGATTCATCCACGTTTCTTCTCACAGCGCAGACCTCAACTCGCCTTCGGAATTCTTCCGTACCAAGGTGAGATACTAAGACTATCTATATTATCCAATACTGACATAGACAGGCGCGAGGTGAAGCTGTCGTACGAGACATATACCCAGAAACTACAATCGTCAGACCGGGTCCGATGTTTGGTTTCGAGGATCGTCTACTTCACAAGCTTGCAGGTGTGACCAACATTATCACATCAAACCATATGCAAGAACGTTACTGGCCCGTTCACGTTATCGATGTCGGTATGGCTCTTGAAAAAATGCTTCACGATGATAGCACCGCTCAACAAACCTACGAATTGTATGGACCAAAGCTCTATTCAACAGCAGAAATTTCCGCTCTCGTTGACAAGGAAATCATCAAGCATCGGCGACACATCAACATTCCAAAGGCCATCATGAAGCCAATTGCTGGCGTCATTAACAAGGCCATTTGGTGGAACATGTTGTCCGCTGATGAGATTGAGCGTGAATTTATTGACCATATGATCGATCCTACAGCAAAGACATTCAAGGATCTTGGAATGGAGCCAGCGGAGTTGAGCAGTCTTACATTTCACTACTTGGTAAGTATCACTATTTTTCCTCGGTGACTCAATACTAACAAACTTCTAGCAAGGGTATAGAAGCTCGTCATACAGCGACTTGCCACCAAGAACGGAGCGTGAGAAGAGGGAAGATAGGAAGTATTTACACGTCATCGACAATCAGTAGTTTCTTTAGTCGTGCAAGGCGTGTATTTACACAGGAGTTTGTGATTTGTACATAAGCAAAATTAGAAAAGGCAAATTTTGATTAAAAAGCACATGATGCAATGCGATGTAAGGCATGTGGAAAGCTCAAGTGAGGTTATGAAAGGTGAAAATGACTATTCGAGAGTTATTATTTCCTATAGCTCGGGCGTGAATAGGAGAAATTCGGATCGTTGAGTAGTCCTTGCTCCATCACCACTTTCAAACCCAAATCCTCAACCCAGCCGGCAAAATTTCGTCATCTCAAAAAAACCCGAGGAACACCAAAAAATCCAAAATATCTCATCACGACACCACCATTTCTCCCGCCCCGCTATAAACCATCTCTAAAATGGACTCAGATGATGAACCTCTGTAATTCTCCCTCCCATGTTACCCTCCAATCTCTCACCCAATACCAAAACTAATTGAAATAGCGTCCTATCAGGCGGCGCCCTCGATGCCCTGAAAGAGTTCTACGCCGATCGCGATGCGCTGCAGAAGAAATTCGAGGATCTGAAGACGGCGGCTGAGGAGGAGTATGAGGAGGGTAAGGAAGGGGGGAAAGTGAAGGTTTGGAGTATGGAGGCTTTTGGGGAGGATTGGGGGGTTAGTCAGTTTTGGGTGAGTGTCACGTTTTTTCTGTTCTTTTTGAGGGGAGGAATATTTTTGAAAATCGGGGTTTGGGGATGGGTTTGATGGATTGGTGAGTATGGGGAATGGAGGGAGAGTATGGGAGATGGTGGAGGGGCTTATTTCTTGATCATGATGGGAATGAAGGCTAATAGGATGAATGAATAGTACTCCGATGAAACAGCAATCACAATCGCCAAAGAACTACTCGAAGGTGCTACAGCAGAAACCCAAATCGCTGCGGTTTCAGCACCGAGTGTTTTTATACAGCTGAAGAACCTACTTGTATGTCTTCCTTCCCCCTTCCTCTCCTTCCCCTCCCTAAATTCTATTCCAATACCCTCGTTGGATTTCTATTTCTATTTATCACCTATCACGGCTCAAAATAAAAAGTAAAAACTAACAACAAAAAAAAAGAATCAATCCCCCCTCCCCCCATCTGAAAGACCCAAAATCTGGCTTTTGGAATACGACAAAAGATTCGAAGTTTTCGCCAACGAATTCGTGTACTACGATTTCAATAACCCATTAAAGTTACCTCGTACGTTCCCCTTCTGTCCTTCTCTGGTTATTGAGAGAGTACAAGGATAAGAGACTAAGATAAAAACAGCAACCATGAAATCAACAATCTCAAGATTCATAATCGACCCCCCCTTCTTAAACGAAGACTGTCAAACAAAAGGTATTTTCCCTCCTATCCTCCCACATCCCACATCCCCCCATCCCTTCTCCTCTTCCATCCATTTATCTAACACACCCCCAACAGCCTCACAATCAGTATCCTACCTCTCTCGCTCCTGGTCCACCCCCTCATCCACATCACCAACAGAGCCCAAAATCATAGTCTGCACCGGCGAAAGAATGCAACCCATAATCCACAAAGTATACGCACCCATCGGAATCAAGACGACAACCTTCCTCCCGGTCCACGATAAGGGATTGAGTAATGAGTTTTTCTGTTATTCGAACTTTGAGGGGGGTGCTTGGAAGTTTAGACCTGCTGAAGAGGGAAAGGTCGAAGAATCTGGGAAATCCGGGGATGGGGAGAGTAAAAAAGAATAAATCTCACAGATAGCACGAAGAAAACCCAGAACTTTGACTTTGACATTAATACTTGATTCCATCCATCAAGCTCATAAAGAACTCACTCACTTCCCCTTTTACCCTCCACTTTTATTTCTCGTGAAAACCAGACTTTCCTTTCCTTTCCTTCCCTCACATAGTCTTTGAATCCCCCCAATGAACAGCTTACAAACCACTTTCCTGCCATGATACAAGTGGCCCTCCCTACCTACCAAATCAAATTTCATACTCGTGATTTCTCAACGCCCTGCCCCATACTTCCTCCCCAACTTAATTGAATCCCCCAAATCAAAAAAAAAGAACGCCTCTAAACAAATCCACAGAAAAGGGGTGTGGTCCCAATATCCATCCATATGATCCATGAAACACCCCGATGCTTCCCCATGCATGCTGTGCTGTGCTGTGCCCTGCTGCAAAAGCAAAAAACAGAAAAAAAAAAAAACAGACGCCGGACCGAAAAAAAACGAAATTATGCCAGTGATCGAACGACATAAAACAAGAGAAACGCCTGTTCATTGAGAACTTGTGATTTGGATGCTAGTGTGACATTGTGGTCGTTGAATTTGAACCATTGGTTCCCCACGCGTGAATATGATACATAGTGACCTGAGATTCGCTGCGTTAGTACACTATTTTGCTTCTTCTACTTTGGGAGAGGAGAGAGAAGAGGGACTTACCTGTTTCGAGATTACCGACGTGGACTACTACGCTTTGGAGGTCGTAGGTACAGGATCTTGCGAGCTCGTAATTGAACATTGTGGCTTGGTTCTTGGCTCGGTTTGTATAGGGAAACATTTCTAACTTGAGCGGAAAGGAAACTTTGGTGTCAATTTTGGAGGCTGTACCATTATTTTGTTTGAAGCGCTAGATGTATATTAGTACATGTTGCACCATTTAAGAAGAGACCGAGGCTAGTGGAAACTAACCTTAAGTTGAATGCAAAGAACATTTGGTAAACTCTTAATACTGAGCTGCTTCTTGGCTTCAAGTGTACCGCACCGATTGCAGGTATATTCACAACGCTCCGGTCGGCAATATTCTTCATCGAGACATTTTTGCAAAGTCAACGGAACTGCTTTGAGGCTCTTTTTCTTAGACAGTCCTTCCAAACCCAGACTCAGGTCAAGGAATGACTCGACGGATGTATTGATTTCCCCACAACTCTGACATGTTATGGTACTTTGGAGTTTGCCGTAGAATGTTTGATGTACAATGCATTTACAGCCAGTGGCATTCTCATGCTTTGTAACTTTGTTAGAATTCTCGTCGGACTCAACTTGTTTGGTGCCGCCATTAATTTCGTGCAACTCTTCTGTAAGAAATTGAAAGAATTCGTGAGCATCTTGCTCCTTATTGCTTGCCAATTCCTCATAAGCCTTTCTTTTCGAAAGCCAGAAGCTTGCCAAAATACTGGAAGCAGAGTAGCCTGTTGTATTTTCCTCTGCGTAGAAGTCTTGATACATCGTATCCATTGCACAACTCATGCAGTTTTTATACGGACAGAGGGGTCCACTTAAATGTCCGTTGCTGAGATAGAAATTCCTAAGCAGAGGGTTGTGAACGAAAGATTGGAGGATGACATTCATGTAGCACGTAGCACCCATGTTGTATATACCCCGAATCCCGCTGGCACGACATGGTGCTTCTACTGTGTTTGTTGAGATAAATAGAGGGTCGTCCTTGAGCGGGTCAGTAAAGAGTTCGTCGAGTTTTCGTTTCCTAGCTGCAATTGAAGAGTATTGGTTAGCATATGACATTCAAATAATGGCCCGCAACATTGGCAGATGCTGTACTTACTAAATGTTCCTCGTCCGGCTTTTCGTAACCGCAAATCTTCCATGGTAGGATCGAAAACGAAGTCATGACACATCTGACAGTACAGGTAGCCATTTCTTGACTCAACAACTAAAACGTTCAACAAATGTTCATTTGAGTAGGGAGAATGCTCCTTACAGAATCTGTGCTGAACCTCATCACCATGGTTCTTCCGACCTTGTTCAGTTGTCACAGTGTTACATTGTAGACATAAGTAGTTTGGAGTGAGCGTCGTAAATGGCTGGCCCTTTACGGTCTTCGACGTCTGGGTCTTGATTTGTTCGAAAATGGCCCGCAGAGAGTCCTTGTAATTCTGAATACTCTTATCCCTTCGTTCCGTCAGAAGCATGCCAATATGTGCTGGATATAGAAAGCTTGATATTAGCAAAACATCCGCAAGGCTGACGGACCAATTCCCATGCATGGACACTTACGACACCCGAAAAAGGGGACACCCGGCTGCGGATCCTTGAGTTTGTACTCCATAGGAGATGCCAGGGTGGCAGGCGTAGTTGGTCTGGAAGATGGCATATTACCGCTGCCCATCCTGAAGCCAAAGAGTTTGGTTTGTGACGTCCCAATCTCGATCTCTCGGTGGTTGTTACCCACAGTTGGTACAGTAAGGCTTGGGTGGATTAATTTATGGGGTAGGCTCGGGTGAATCTCGGATGAATGCTGACTTCGTCGCTCTTTTGCCGAGGCTACTTTTACAGCATCACCACCACCTTCGCTCGCTCTCCGAATATCACCGCCATGAATCCACTAGACTACTCCGACAATTGCTTCCCAAGATGGCGACTCAACTCGTTCCCCTCAGAGAGGTTGAAAGGCTGAGTTCAAGCGTAATTCGAATCCTGGGTGGAAACCCTGGCAAGGTAAAATATAAGAACTCCGGTTAGTTTCACGTGGATACGTTGGGCTGATAAATCTTATAGTTTACCCTACAAGGTAAGACAGCCTTGCTGCTGGAAGCAGTCATGTGTAACTTTAATTGACATTCCACTAGGCACAAACACCTACTTGGTTGGCACTGGGAAAACCCGACTTCTCATCGATACCGGAGAGGGGAAACCTGCCTGGATAGCCTCTTTGAAAGACACGCTTCAAAAAGAGGATGCTGTGATTGGGGAAGCGGTGATTACACACTGGCACCATGATCATGTTGGTGGTATCAAACACTTGTTAGAGATATCACCACAAACCATCGTCTACAAAAACACGCCAAGCGATGGGCAGAAGAACATTGAGGATGGCCAGCGATTTCGTGTCGAGGGAGCCACCCTAAAATCCGTTTTCAGTCCTGGCCATACTGGCGACCACATGGCGCTGATTCTCGAAGAAGAGGATGCCATGTTCACAGGAGACAACGTGCTAGGTCACGGAACAGCCGCTTTTGAAGATCTGCCTACATATCTCAACAGCTTAGAGAAGATGAGGACCGTTTTCCAAGGGCGCGCTTACCCAGGACATGGCGAAGTGATAGATGAAGGACCAAAAAAGATATTGGAGTATATTCAGCATCGACAACAACGCGAGGATCAAGTGGTCCAAGTGTTGAAGACGACTAGAGATGCGGAAGTAGAAGAGAGCGAGCTCGATGAATGGACGTCGATGGAGATTGTCAAGATCATCTATAAAAATGTGCCAGAAAGTCTTCATATTCCAGCGAATCGGGGCATCGTGCAGATTCTCAGAAAGTTGGAGGGGGAAGACAAAGTGGTCGAGAACTCAAAAAATGGCAGATGGAGTGTCAAGAACCGTGCTACCTTGTAGACAAGTTGGTAGGCTGACTTGTTGGGTAAGCCAGTTGGCGAACGATTCCAATTGGAAATGTTTCATCCGGATTTCTAGGCGGTTGAAGTTTTCATGAACGATTTGCTGGCGGTGTACAAGGCAGTGTTTTTATTTCGCATATCCAACGTTTCTGCGTCATCGGTGTGCGTACACCGAAGTCAGACAACAATATTCTGGAAAGCCTTAAATAAATACATCAACTATACGAACAGCTTCTTATCTTTTCGTTATTCCGAGTCTGAAAATCCAGGTCAATTCTCATAGGTGCACGGAAAACAATTTGTTATTGGCGTGTCGCTTGCATAGGCAGAACCCAAGTTATCATAGCAACACTTTTTAAGATCACCCCTCCGGTCGTTTTTATCACGCGTAACTTCACCACTTTGAGTTCTGTCTTATAGTAGGAATCTTATAGGATGGGAAATCCACTTCTCGATGTGTTAGGATGCATTTGAGTGCGGGGTTTCCCTTTCCCCCACCTTGCGGGTAAAGCGGTGAAGGTGGGCTGAAAACGTCGTTGATTCTACAATTTGCTTACCTGGTTTTCAGCGCATCAGACTGCCATCAGTGCCACTTATCAGTTTTTATGGATCAATCAGCTCAGTTATCAGATCGTAGATGGTGTGATGCTAGCGATGAGTCAAATCTCAAATGGGGAAAAGCGATGCTCTGTCAGCCAAACCGCTATGGGGTCCGGAGTCTTAAAATTGAACTATACTTCGTACAATGATCTCCGCCCGGTTGATCCTGGGATTATAGTACCACCCATCCTTTTGGTCCAATCAGAGGATGAACTTGTGGTGCGGAGGTACTGTCCGATGCAGTAGTAGGATTTTCTGCCGGAAAGCTACCACAGTTACCAAGCTAGGGTTAGCTGTGTCAATGCTCGAGCTTGAGCTATATTCGAACGACAGACATCATCAGAACATGGAAACGTCAAGATATCATGCTGACAAGGAACAGAAAAAGTCGGTCAGGGTTAAGTAAAGGACTAGGGATACTTGGCATAAGTTGCCTATCTTTCGTTTCGCGCTGCCACTCATTAATAATAACTGGCGAAAAGTGGCCGAGCATTCCGGACGGCGGCTCTCGCTTTGTTGGACTTCTTCGCATATTTTCGATGAATGCGCTTAAATCCGATCGGGATCGACAACCTCTTTCTCACCTTTCCATTTGTGTTTTTGAGCGCGGGTCAACTACAGACCCAGCTGACAGCAAAGCAATATGTAGGTACTGTGCTTCTTACATTGAATGTTGGATGAAAATTTCATGTCAAAGTGAGGGCATTCCCGTTTGCACATCCGAGAATGCCGGCCAAGCCCTCCCATGCTCCCGCACATGTCGTCCCAACACACACTGATCCTACCCTCATTGATTGCTTCCAGTAAAAAGTTTTACTGGGTAAATCAAACGCCATTGAGGAATTTGGGCTTGCATGCAGAATCGAATCGGCTAAGACGGGCTACGAGATACTGGTACTGGTACTGGTAGACAGAATTATTAATGCCATGCCCTCCACAGGCTACAGCATCTATAACCTCCACAACCAAACGGCATCTAAGGCACAGAATTCATGGATCCTTTGCTTATCAAACTTCTCGCTCACATGGTATGACTGCGGGTCAGCAGACTACCAACCTTTTAAATCCATGGCACTTGATGACGTGACAATCGATACTCAACATGGAATAGCTTGTTGCCGGTCAACAACCTCAAAGGCTGCCCAGGTGTATGGATTATGGGATTCATTAACTCCGAACTTACATTTCGCCCGCCCCTTCAGTACGTGGTGGGGAAGGCCATGGCCATGGGCTTGACTCAGATGCAACAAAGATCTCATGCTGCTGCATCATATCTTGCCTTTCTTGCCCTTGCCGTCGCCGTTGCTGTCCGGCTGGAGTACATAGATATGCGTCAGACCCGGCGCCGGTCCAACGTCTGATTGATCTATTGATTTTGTTTTTCAAATAGTTTCACCTTTCTGAAATATCTTTTACGGATCCTCTGCCCATACTTGAGTACACCGGTCCAAATACTGGCTTCTTGCCTTTAGTACTAAACTACAAAAGGTATAAAAAGAGCATCTACGTGCGGAACTACTTCCACGTGGTGCCAATAATTGGAAGCAAGACACTCAAGAATACCAAGAGATCGGGATCGGTACGAAATACGAAAGATATCCCTCCCAGGCTCACAGATTCTTTTCAAACACTTGTTAAAATATACGAGTGGCGTACGGAGTACAAACCGGAACTTCTCCAGAAGTCTCAAGTCAATGCACCAAAAATATTCGAACTAGTCCTACCAGTACATACCAGTACTCGAGTACCTACTGTACATACAAATATTCACACAGCTCCTCGACCCCGCCGCCAAGCTCCGCCCAGCTCGTACTTGCTCCTTCGTCACTTCCTCCAATTTGCGACAACAGCAATAACATATGCAGAAAAGACCGGCAGGAGTTGTCGCAAATGTTTTTATTTTGCTATGTAGTCTTGCCTCCATAGCAAACGCACACGATCATCATGTTGAGGGCGGAAATATGAATATGGTAGAACCTACAGTTTCGCGCCCAGTGTTGACCACAGCAGTCGTTTCTTCAGGAGATACTTCCGATATGCAGCCATATTTTCAGTATGGGGAACACTCCGGACTTATGGTTGCGCATATTGCGCTTATGACACTTGCCTGGGTCTTCATTCTGCCAATTGGTAAGTCTATCGAGAGTTATGGTGTTTCCCAGGTCTTCAAAATGTACTAACTGGGTCTATAGGCGTATTGCTTTCTATTGCTCGGTCAAGATACAGATTACCTACTCAATCCGCATTTCTAGTTACCAACGGCGTCGCGGTTTTCTTCGCCACAATATACAATGCGAACACGCCCGATTTATACCCTAATAATGCGCATCACAAGCTCGGATGGATCATAACTTGGATAGTTATTGTGCAGGTATTGGTAGGAGTTGTCACTTTTTTTGCAGGAAAAAAGGAAGCAGCGCGAAGCGAAGAGAGGAGCCATTTCATTCCAATCTCTGCTGAGATAATGGCCGAACATCATCGTCTACACAACGAAGACAACTGTCGGTTTTCCGACGACAGCGGACAAGGCACAGAGCGCAACACGGAATCTTTGAGAAGTCACTCGATTGCCTCGACAAGCCCTGAACAACTAAATTCTCCAGCTCAAGAACATGAGGAATATTTTGGAGAAAAGCCGAAGCCGGTGCTTAGTGGCATACATAATTTGCTGGCCTCCAAAGTTCCGGGTCTGTTATCCTCCAAAGTCCTGCGGATTTTCCAACTTTTTTATGATGCGGTTGATCGGCTCATTTTGTTATTTGGCTGGGCCACTTTTCTCACTGGATGGGTTACCTATGGCGGGTTCTTTGTAAGCTATATGCACATCTCGGGATGTACAAAGACTAACTTATTTTCCAGATGGGATCTGCTATTTTCAGCGGACTTGCACATTTTATCAAGGGTAGTGTTTTCTTTTGGTTTGGGGTCGTCTCGCTGGGACGTTGGGCTGGATGTTTTGCAGAAATTGGTTGGGTAAGTAAACAGGATTCTTAATATAAACATTTCTCTAACCGAAACAGGCTTGGAATACAACGACAACCAAGAAAGGTTCCAAATTCTCGGCTGAGTTCGTAGAAAGTTTCATGATTTTCTTTTATGGAGCTACGAATATCTTTTTGGAACATTTGGCTGCTTGGGGTAGTGCATGGACAGCTCAAGATCTCGAACATCTTTCCATAACCGTTATGTTTATCGGCGGTGGCCTGGTACTTTTCCCTCCCCTTTCCCATATCCATCACTCAAATAATTAACCCAAATACTCGTAGTGCGGAATGGTAATTGAATCCAAACTTATCCGCTCCCTGTTAAACGCCACCAAACGACCTCAACCCCTGCACTCCCATCCCCAACACGATCTGGACCAAGAACAAGAGCCAGAACAACCCCCAGAATCCTACCGCTTCTCCATGAACCCTCTCCCAGCTCTAGTAACCTTCTTAGTCGGCATAATGATGAGTTCCCACCACCAAGAATCCATGGTCTCAACCATGATCCACAAACAATGGGGGACACTCCTTGTAGGCGCTGCCTTCTCGAGAGTCGCTACATATGTGATCTTTTATGTGAAACCGCCGAGGTCGACATTACCTGGGAGACCGCCTACGGAGTTGATTACTGCTTTTTGTTTGTTGGCTGGGGGTGGGATATTTATGGTTTCTGTATGTTACTTCTTTTCTCGCCGTTCCCCTGTTTATTATGTGTTGATTATGTGTTCATTATCTCCAACGAGCCGGTACTGATACAATTGAATAGGCAAGAGACACAGTATCAGCAATGGAATCTAACGGTCTAGATGCAATGTTCATCTTCACCGTCTCCATGGGTCTTGTTACCTTCCTTATGGCTTGGATTATTGTTGCTATTGCTATCAAGGGCTGGGCTGTTAGGAGGGAGAATGGGGGTGCGAGGGGGAGGGAGAGACGTGCGGGTAGGCTTGTGTATGGGGTGGGGGTGGATGTATGAGGACCTGTTCTTTGACACTCACGCGATGTCTCTCTGATATTCCTTGATACTCGGTACTTGATACAAGCTCTGGTCTCGGTGGGTGGGTGGTGCGTGATAGCGGTTCATTGATTGGATCTGATCTGATTGAAGCGGATTAATGATGGAATTAATTGGTTGGAATAAGGAGGGGAGCGGTTTGGACTGCCTCTCATCGCCATCTTGATCATCATCGATTGATTGATTACAGATAAGCGGTTGGACGGTTGGACATCTGGGCAGTTGGATGGATGGGCATTGAAGGCGTAGCGTTGTAGCGTTGTGATTGCGAAGATACCTTTTTGCTTTTTTGTTTTTTGAGTCTTTGTTTGTTGTTATTTTTTGAGTTCTTAGTTCCAGGGGACTGACTAGTGGATGATGGAATAACGCATCTTGAATAGTGGTAATTATAATCTCAGCCCGAGTATTAGTATTGGATGATTTCGCTTGAAAGTTGGAAACTTGGAATAAGAAGGTAATTATATTACACTCGTTATATATTTACATACTACTTATCCCCTTCACTTCTCACTTAAAGTTTCTTGGTTCCTGGTTCGTGATTCGTGAATATGTAGATTGGTTGATTGGTAACTACTAACTAATTCTTAAGATATCTATCTGTACAACAGTACACACTTTTTAAAGGGCGTTGGGTTGGGGGTTGTTTTGTTTTTAGAGTACTCAGTAGAGTAGATTTTGGAAATTAGATTATAGTGTAGTTAGTTCGCTAAAGAACTCGCTAAAAAATTCACTAAATCAAGCAAAAAGTAAAAATAAAATAGAAAGGGGAACAGAACACTGGGGAACAGACCATGGGGTGAATGTCAGGGTCCAGGTCCAGGTCCAGGTCCAGGTCTAGGTTAGGATATAAGTGAAGAGTAAAGAGGATATAAGTGAAGAGTAGAGTGAATATAGAAGGTTGAGGTTCTGTATTGTATTTTAGCTACTGTAGTGAAGGAGTGAAGGAGTGAACTAGTTCTAACTTGGAAGTAGCAATGCTATATTACTGTAGTATGTTTCTTTACTTCCTTACTTATTTGCTACTGTAGCTCACTCTTTGGTTGACTTTCTTGCTTACCTTGGTTTATCTTATTTTAGTGGATTTAATTAGTTGCTTCACTTGTTCCATTTTTCTTGGTTTATTGGCTTGACTGGCTTCACTAGCTTCACGAGCTTCGTAATACACCACATGGTTGGAAAATAATCTAGCAACCAACCAAAAGTAATCAAACCACTAGCGAACATAGGTCTCACAGAGTTTCAGATAGGATATAGGTAGATATATATACTCAATTACCTTCTATAAATCTCTAAGCTAAGCAAGTTTTCTCAAGCTTTATTAAGCCAAGTTGCAGTACAGCCAACTAACCTAACCCTAACTAAAAGCAAAAAGCCTAAAGCCCAACAAAAGAAAAGGAAAGCTTGCTATCGCTATCGCTCCCAAAAGTGGGTATCTCAGCGACACGTATAGACTGTCTTCCAATCCAACAAAAACAAAAAAAACACCCAAAGAAACTTCCAATACTGTATCCAGTAAAGTAATCTCCCACTCCCACTTCGACTTCCCATAGGAAGGAAAAAACGCCCCGCCCCTCGCTCGCCCCAAATGTTGTTCTCCAAATATTAAATACAAGTAAGGTGGTTCGTGATACAATAATCATACATAGGAACTCGAGTCAAAAAAAACAACCAAACAAAAGAAAGGTGATACGGTCAGATCTGGTTATGAGATCAATCAACCTCCCAACTCCCACCAGCTTCAATAGGATCCGGTCTCTGTCTGCTTCCTCGACGGGGTAGATTAGATCTTGGAAGTGCAATTCCGAAATCATCGGTAGGACTAAATGGGCCCTCCGCGTAATCCTCTTCAAAATCCCAGGTCACGTCTCCGTAGCCAGAAAATAAGACACCTCTCCATTCCCCAGCTGCGATTTTAGAGGCGATGTTGATCATCAAATGGAGCAAGTGGGTTGGCGGACTGAGTAGAATCTCACAAGTCTTCTGGATAATGGCCGTTGGGAGATGTCTCGTCGTCTGCAGATGTCTTGGACGACGGGAAGCAGGAGGACTGAAGAGGTTAAACGCCGCAGGAAGTGGAGAAAGTGGTCCTCGACGAGAGTTGCTGCTGGTGGTTGCGCGATGACGAATCTTTGAACTGGAAAGGAATTTCTGGACCTGGGGTTTCTTTGTCAATAAATTGTCATCTATCTGTGGAGGAGACATCTGCGGGCTCTTGGGATCCGATTCATCATCCGAAGTGGAACTTTCCCAGGCTCCGGGTGTTCTTGGCATTGCTAGCTCAGAATCATTTTTCACACGACTGGCTCGCTTGGGCAGAACAATATTATCATGCGGATAGGGGTACGCTGGTCTAGCAGAGGATGGCCTTGGAGACTGTGGTGATTGGGGATCCAGAGGGGAGTGCCATGAAGGAATAGAATGGAAAGAGCTAACACTGGAAGAATGACTAGACGAGGAGTCTGCCGTCGTGAGAATCCTAAGGGGGGATCTTTGTCGCTTAGATGGTGGACTTGTAACAAATGATACTACAGGTGGGGCTGTTGTTGAAGTCAGAGGGTGGAAAGCCGGTTGAAGCCTGCTCGTCCGAATTTCGGACTCATCATCAGTATCGCTAACGTGGCCATCGTCCTGGAACAGTGCTTTGACGAATGTAGGTGTTTTTGGGGCTGGGTTCGACTCGGTTAGTTCTTCGGAGATAGGCTCAATCTCAATTACACTGTCCAAGTTCTCCTGCGACAAGGGTGGGGAATCAGATTGCACAGTAATTTCGACATCTTCGTATGCCGGATTATCCTCAATTTGCGCAGCAATTTCGACATTATCAGACGACTGATTATCCTCAATTTGTACAGCGGTTTCGACATTATCAAATGACTGGTAATCCTGAAATTGCGCGGCAGTTTCGATATCATCATATGATGGATCATCCTCGAATTGGGCAGTAGTTTCGACGTCATCGTAGGATGGATCATCTTCATTTTTCCCAGCGGTTTCAACATCGTCATATGACGGATTACCCTCGAATTGGACAGAAGTTTCGACATTATCATAGGATGGATCAGCCTCGAATTGCGCAGCAATTTCGACATCATATGGCGGTTCGTCCTCAAATTGCGCAGAGGTTTCGATATCATCATATGACGGATCATCCTCGAATTGGGCAGTAGTTTCGACATCATCGTAGGATGTATCAGTCTCAAACCTTGTAGTAGTTTCGACATTATTATACGATGGACTGTCCTCGAAATTCGCAGTAGTTTCAGCCTTGTCATATGTGAGATTGTCCTCGAGTTGCGCAGCAGTTTCGATGTGATTATATGACGGTTCGTCCTTAAACTGTGTAGTAAGTTCGACATTATACGATGGGTTGTCCTCGAATTGCGTAGTTGTTTCGACGTTATTATATGTTAGATTGTCCTCGAATTGCGCAGCAATGTCGATATCATTATAGGACGATTCGTCCCCAAATTGCGTAGAAGTTTCGTCATCATATGACGAAAATTTATCGAATTGTACAGAGTTTGTGGGGGAACCATTGGTAGAATCGTCATCTTGCACCACGGTTGTAGCAGGAGTATGAGGTCGTGGACTATTGTTGAAGTCGACGGTGCTTGGAGGAGAAAGAGGTCTTGTAGGTGTGGTAGGTTCTTGGAAATCAGGAGAATGTGGTGGAGTCTCCAAGCAGTTGGGGCTTTTGGGAACCACGGAAATTCGAGGAGGTTTGTTGGGCGACTTTGAAGGTGTTGGTGGTCTCGCATTTCTCTTTGGTTTTCCAATCACTCGTCTACTAGTGGTGGCTTTGGGAACCACGGAAATCCGAGGAGGTTTGTTGGGCGACTTTGAAGGTGCTGGTGGTCTCGCAATTCTCATTGGTTTTCCAGTCATTCGTCCACTAGTGTTTTTTTGTTCGGGTATAGGTTTTCCAGTCACTCGCCCACTACTGTTCTTCTGTTCGGGGATAGGTTTTCCAGTCACTCGTCCACTACTGTTTTTCTGTTCGGGGGTAGATTTTCCAGTCACTCGCCCACTACTGTTTTTCTGTTCGGGGATAGGTTTTCTAGTCACTCGCCCACTACTGTTTTTCTGTTCGGGGATAGGTTTTCCAGTCACTCGCCCACTACTTGTTTCCAGTTCGTGGATAGGTTGTCCAGTCACTTGCCCACTACTGGTGGCTGGCCGTGGAGAGTCCGGAATATCCTCCAACCTTTTCTGTTCGTGAATAGGTTTTCCAGTCACTCGTCCATTGCTGGTGGCTGGCCGTGGAGAGTCCGGAGCATCCTCCAATTTTTGCTGTTCGTGGATAGGTGCAGAATATGGCTGTGGTCCTTGGACTGGCCTCCAGGGTCGTTTAACAGCGGGTTCTTTTGGCGGCTCGGGTAGTTCTATGGTGAAATGTCTTTGGAAGGGGCATGGTGTCTTCTCAAACAGTAACACTTTTGACAGTACTACCTTCAGTTCTTCAACCCTCACTCTTTCCTCGTGGTCCTTGTTGGGAACTTCGATACGCCAGTATTGTGGCCTTCTGATCTGCAACACGAATTTACTATCTCCATCAACACACCAGGATTGTGATTTCGGTAATATGGGTTGTAAAGCATTTTGGCAATTTAAAAAGGCGACTGATCCGGGAGCTCGATAGATTCGTAATGGACCTGGGAACACAATAATTAGCAAGGAATTTCTAGGATTTCTGCGTAAAATGCTTCATCGTTGCTCTCCGTACGCCTTCCTCCCTATTGCTTCGATATCCAGGGTCAATTGTAGCATTTCTCCGGCCGGTGTAGCAGTTGGATTACGATTCTTTCCATCAACCCACTTCGTAGAATGCTTCCAATCACCCCAGACTATCCCGCAAAGAGGTAGGACGAATATGATGGTACCGATAAGGGTGAACCAAGCCAGGCTTAGCTAGGTTGTCCAACGCATGAATTTCCCCGCGTTAACTAGAGCTCAACCCCTGACCAACCGCCATTATGAAAGCAACTATCAATACGTACCGATAGCTATCGTCCTCTCTGACCGGGATACCCAGGGAAGGGTTCCGGGTGACTCTTCGACGATAGGACTGCCACGACCAGAACTCTGTCGGATGACAGCGGTTGGTGATGTTGTGAAGGCGACAATTCGGACGGAGGGGAGGTTGTAGAGGATCTCGACCTGTGGATCAGGGTTGAGGGCAGATCGCGGAGAAGGCAGGGAGACAGAGCGTCGACCCGATGAAATTGGTGCGGACTCCATGGCAAGAACTTTTAGTTGCAAATACTCAGTTCGTTGTGACCATGTCGGGGTGAAAGATGAATGGCGATAGTGATTTATCGCACGGTGGGTTGGAGGAGGAGGTTGGGTTGGAGCGAAGATGTCGAAATGGAAGGCCTCGGAGAAGGAATGGAAGGGATGGGAGATGGCGAAGGTCCCAGGAATGAAATGTGATTCAGTGGTGATTAGAGAACCACTGTGGCGCTCGAGGACGGTGATGGTACTAGTGGTGGTGGTGGTACAGAAAAGTTGTTCAAAGCAAAGTACTAGTACTACTAGCAGTAGAGCAAGGAAATGAATGTTGGGCGACCTATTGTTTGGTGAAGGAGAAGGTGAAGGTGAAGATGAAGGTGAAGTGAAGCGATAAAGGAAAAGGAAAAGGATGCTGGAAGGGCTGCAGCTGGAGCGTGGGTGGTACTACTTTACTCAGTACAAAGTCAATCGTCCATAATCGGCACAATTCAATCCAGTCGAATCTGACCGAGAAATGGGGAGATCACAGAGCCAAAAGGTACAGGTACGAGGTACAAACGCGTCCCAAGGTCCCAAGGTCCCAAGAGAAGGTTTAGAGACCTCGGCAGCCTAGAGACCCTAGATAGTCCGGAGACAGGCCCTGGTTGGCGCTGAAGCTCAACAGAAACCCTCCGAGACCATCCCTGGAGATCACTGCGGGGCCACCTGCCGCTGCCGAGCACTGGGCGGTTACGTAGTTGACAATCCCGAACTCTCTCAGCTCTATGAATTTGAAAATATACTCCATCAACCACCATTTGTACCAACATCCTACACGCCAACGACCTCGAATCCTAGGGATTCTGCCATTGCAATAATGGCACAGAAACCGATCATCACCCAGGAAAAGCTCAAGGAGAAGCTGCAGGTAACCAATTTTGAGCCGAATGCCATCATCCGCGGGGCACAATTGACCGTCGTTGGAGGTAAGTTTGTTACTTTACCACATTGCACCTCATTCTCTCTGTTTGTCCTTCGAAGAATGGCTGACTGACTATTCTGCAGCATACCGGGCACTCCAGAACCCAGCTCTCTTTACCTCGGAGCACTATCGACAAGCTGCCATAGCCGTGGCTATTGGCATAGCCATCCGCGTTGCCATTTCCATCCCTGTGAGGAATAATCGAACATAATTTTTAAAGAAGATTTTGGGCTGACTGGGATTGCAGGTTGTTGGCATCAAGGTCTTGCTCTGGTTCTCGTCTTTTGTGATAGATTTTGAACGGGCCACATGGGACCAGACGGTTATCAATGGGCTTGACTTTGTTCAGAATTATGTACTTCAAGTACCGCTGTTCTTGATGACCTTGATGAGATATGTCACGCCAACTCTGGATAACATGTAAGTTTCCAGCTGCCTATTATATATACGATACTGACTATTTAGGTTTATGGACTCGTAAGTTGTATCTACACTCTTCTCTTGACATATTAGCTTACCTTTTTATTGAATACGATGGGTTGACGACACTGTAAGTCCATTCTCTTCTTTGTATAATGATCCAAAACGCACAAGTGATTTTTCTTGTTTCTTTTGACAGTTCTTTGGTATACTTTGAGTTTGTTTATACGAACCTAACCCAGTGGCTGTATATCATGAAACATACTAAGAACTCGGTTTTGTTTCCTTGCTTCAAGCAACCCAGTATTAGATAGAAAACTGTCTCAAAATTTGCTGCAAGGTTTTGTAAAGAACTTGGACCCTTGATCATTGCATACAGACTGATAACATAACGAATTGTGGCTAATATAGCCATCAGTACTACGCCAAACACAAGAGTGAGGATCGACTTCACTTAAGAGAGGCATATTACCCCAACCTCCGTCAATACTCTACTCGAGATGGCAGCACCAATACAACAAGCACAGCTGAAGCTGTTACGATGTTTTTAATGCGATTCGGAAAGAAAGCCGCCATCTCTTTGGCAGTCTTTGCATTGTCATTCGTTCCATATATTGGACGCTTGGTACTCCCAGCAGCCAGTTTCTACACCTTCAACTCCGTTGTAGGCCTCGGACCAGCCGCCATCGTCTTCGGCACTGGTCTTTTCCTACCACGAAGATATCTAGTAGTCTTTCTACAAAGTTACTTCTCCTCAAGAAGTCTAATGCGAGAACTCCTCGAGCCCTACTTCTCCCGCATCCACTTCACCAAACAAGAAAAGAAAAAGTGGTTCCACGAAAGAGAAGGGATCCTCTTCGGATTCGGAGTCGGTTTCTACATCTTCCAACGTATTCCTCTCCTCGGTGTTCTCATCTACGGAATTGCTGAGGCTTCTACTGCCTATTTGATTACCAAGATTACCGATCCGCCACCACCGCCAAAGGAAAGCGATGGCTTTGCGGCGAGTCAGCAGACGTGGAGGAATAAACATGAGTTTTTGAATTTGAGTCTCGCGGATTTGGATACTAGTAAGATTACTAGACCCCTATCTAAAGCGGGAAAATCTGAGGCGAAAGTTGGGGCGACTTCGTCGGGGGTTACGGGGGATGAACCACCGCCTTATTCCGAGGTAAGGTCGAGATGAACGAATTTTCTATGATGTTGAAATGATGATGAGTATTGTCTTTTTACGGATTCAAAAGGGGAGGGGGGGTTATATGATGGTGACGTCAGGATTTGGAGTTGTTATCCTGAATCCTGACCTAAATGAAATACTGGTGTATAGGAAGACGGCGGGGGGTGTATTGGGGTTCGAAAGATTTGGTGATAGATTGTACTGTACTGTGTAAGGATAGACTGCAATTTATATTGAAAAGCAATTGGATCGGATCAAATCCGATCAAATCCCGAAAATAATGACTGTTGCTGTTACTTACTGTCCTCGAGTACTAACCAAAGTTCTGTTAATTGGGTTTCCTTGCGTGGGTTGCTTTGGAACCCCGCTATCATATGTACGTTACTCGAGTATTACACTACAGTACACTAGTGGCATCCCCGTAGCCGATAGGCGAGGGGAAAGAGGGGGGGAACGGGATGTCTGTAGGTAGGGAGATAAGGATAGGGGGAGGGGTTCTTATCGGTATCTACCCCATTGATTGTAATTGACGAATCCCGATAAAGTCATGTAACACCAATATGCGGGGTTTGAAGCTGGGCCGGGGGGGAAGGAAGGAGAGGGAGGGGGAGCTCCGATGTGGGATTTGGTGATGGGTGTTACTAAGTGCAGGTGTGGTGTACAGTACCTACTTACCCCTCCCTCTATGATCTCGAGTTCTTGACTTCTCTAACTCCTCTCAAATATCTTCACAACCAACTAACCTCCTCTGACTCCAATTCAATTCATACTTGTACACCACTCTACAAAGAAAAGATACAATACGGAGCCGCTAACATCCAAAGAAAGATGGGTCTTGGTGCAATCCGAAAAGTCTGCACCGTTTCCCTTGATATACCAGCTGAGGAACAGGTGTATCTTCATAATCGGTGGCATCCTGAGATTCCTTTTGTTGGTGGGCCCGAGGGGAGGATTGGGGATGGGGAGACGGTTAGGATTGAATGTGTATGTTGTTCTGTTCCCTTTCTTTGGTTTGGGTGGAGAGTGGAGATGAGATGGGGATGGGGATGGAGATGAGGAGTGCTAATTTGTGTTGTACATGGATAGGTTGATTGGACGGGTGGTCAGATTGGTATGTTGTTTTTTTATTGTTTTTTAGTATATTCTTTTCCTCTTATATCACACTTCATCCTATATCTCACATCCTTACACTTCATCAATCACACATCCCCCATAACCTGAACTTTTGTCGATGTGAGAACAGCCACACTAAGAAGCGAAGAAATGACGGGTATCAGTATCAGTATTAGTATCAGTATTAACAACACAAAACAGGAAATAACGACAGCGCCGATGACATGAAAAATGTCGATCTCACACGCATTCATTATCTCTCTGGTCCATTTGAGATTGAAAATGCGGAACCGGGTGATGTGTTGTTGGTGGAGATTTGTGATGTTCAGCCTATGGAGGAGCAGCCTTGGGGTTTGTGAGTTTGTGTTTTATTTTGATTTTTGGAAGATGGGGATGGAGATGGGGGAGCAGAGGGAGGAGGGGGGGTAGGGATGAAGAGATGGAGGCTAATGTGTGTGTAGTACAGGTGTTTTTGATAAGAATAATGGTGGTGGGTTTCTGGATGAGATTTATCCTACTGCGTAAGAACTCACCCACTCCCTCATCTCCACTCATCCAAAACTAACCCCCCTCAGCGCAAAAGCAATCTGGGACTTCGAAGGAATCTACTGCACCTCCCGACACATCCCCCACGTAAGATTCCCGGGACTCATCCACCCCGGAATCCTAGGCTGCGCACCCTCAGCCGAAATCCTCGCTCTCTGGAACAAACGCGAAGGCGAGCTCATCGCAGCGAATAAACTAGATCGCATCGTAGCCCAACCTCCGAATCCGCAAAATGTCCACGCGGGTTCCGCTTCGGAAAGTGTGAAAGAGAAGGTTGGGAGGGAGGGAGCGAGAACCATCCCTGGGAGACCGGAACATGGTGGGAATTGTGATATTAAGAATTTGAGTCGGGGGAGTAAGGTTTATTTGCCGGTTCATGTAAAAGGGGCGGGCTTTAGTGTTGGGGATTTGCATTTTAGTCAGGGGGATGGTATGTCCTTTTTGATTTTGGTTTTGGTGTTTTTGTTTTGTTTATGGACCCCTTTTTGAAGCGAGGATGAAAATAGGGACTGACGGGCGTTCATATGTTTAGGCGAGATTTCGTTCTGTGGCGCTATTGAAATGGCTGGAGTGGTATGTCTCCCTCTTCCTTCCTCCTTCCATTCCAAAATGATACTGGGTGTCTTGTTTACTTGATTGAGAATCAGAAGATTAATGGAAAATACAGATTACTATCAACTTCAAAGTCATGAAAAACGGCATCGCAGACCTAGGAATGAAATCCCCTCTCTACCTCCCCGGACCAGTAGAACCCCATTATGGACCCGGTCGATACCTAACCTTCGAGGGGTTCTCAGTTGATCAACATGGGAAACAAGTTCGTCCTCTTATCTCCTCCTTCTCCCATTTCCTCATCACCTTTGTCTCCCAAAATCCAAGTTCGCCCCAAAGTCGAACGTTGTAAACGAGATAAAATTGCTTAGTGAACTGACGGAAATGAACCAAAACAGCATTACATGGACGTAACAGTAGCCTACCGACAAACCACCCTTCGTGTAATCGAGTACCTTCGTCGTTTTGGATACTCGGATTACCAGGTTTATTTACTCCTCTCTTGTGCGCCGGTTCAGGGACATGTTGCGGGGATTGTGGATATTCCTAATGCATGTACGACGCTTGGGTTACCTAGTATGTTTTCTTTTTTCCTATCTCTTTTCTTACTTCCATGTCCTCAATTTGAGGGGTGGTTGGGTGGTTGTGGCATGGTATGAGATAATTTTGTTAATATGAGGGGAAATAGTGGATATCTTCGACTTCGACATCTCCCCCACAGGCAAAGCTACGAAATTGGATATGGGCAGTTGTGCGTTTGAGACGGGTGTTAGCGAGGGGAGGGTCACGGATGGAGGGAAGAATTGTGAGGTTAGTTGGGGTGGGGGGTTGACTTTTAAGGAGTAGGGTCTGTCATATATTGTTATTGTAGCTGGTAGCCTGGTAGCTGAACTTTTGGATGTGGGATTATGGGTAATGGGGATGAGGATGAGGATAGGGAGGGAGGGGTGTGTGAATAGTGTGGAGTTGAATGAACATTTTTTATTTTTTGGGTTTCAGGATTTTGAGTGTGGTATTAACATGTTATTGTTTTTCTAGCGAAGTGGTTGTCTATTACTACACCGTGGAAGTTCACCATGTTATATATATTCAAGAGGGTTAGGGTTAATTCACTGATTTCAAGTCTACTATATGTGAAAATATCAAGAAAATATCGAAATTTCCCTAAGATGATACAATAATGTTAATAAAAATCGGCATTTTGAGGATATGAATTTAGGTATTTTAATACTGTTGGTATAACTTGGAAGGGATAATAGTAAGGGCATATCGGGTGCCAAAGGGTGAACAACAAGCATACAAAATGGTATGCTAAATAATCGTTGATTGTGTTGATGTTATGTCTACTACGTGGAATCCAGGGTATATATATCCCTGGATTGTCACGTGAGTAAACACTTAGAATATATCGCAACAAATACCTAGTCTTTAATAAGGATTTATTGGCGTAAAGTGTTTTAGAAATGGAATTTAGAGAGTGAAGTTTAGATAATAAATTATAATGATTAAAGGTTTTCTAGGTATTGCTATTTATTTAATTTTTTGGAATACTAGAGATAAATGAGGGATTTTTGGAAACTTAACTTGGGGGTTAAATTGTAAGTAATATAGAAGATTTGATTTCATTATTTTATGTCAAGATTTGTAGAAAAGGGAATTAGGAAAACTTGTAAAAGTAAAGTTTTTAATACTTTTCTTTTCAATACTCTATTATAACTAAATAAATGGATATCTATAAAACCCGTAGGGATATTGCAGTCTCTATTAAAAAAATGTACAGTACGTTAGTACTCCTATCTTCTCCCACTCGTTTAAAATCACTAACCTAGTTTTCTAATTTTTGAATTAGATAGATAGATATATTTTATTTCTTTATTAGCAACTAAATTAAAATACTAGGAGTATTACCTATATAATAAAAACTACCTAGACTATAGCCCACTCACTGCCTAGAGCGACTGTATAGCAACGGTTTCCATCGGATAGCACGTTGAATTTTACATCTATCGATATTTATTCTATGTCTTAAGTATATATCCTAGCATCATTCTTAGGAGCTTCTATGGCTGTTTGATACTATTAGATGGTATGTGGGTATATCGAAGTGGTGTGGAATTTTACCTTTATATACGAAGTACTAGTGTCGTTAGAGTAACCGAGTGAATATACTCGGTGGCACGGACCACCTGACTAGGCTGGTCCTGCCTATACTATCCAGGCACCACTTCCACACCTTTGACTCTGTGTGCACATTACAAATAGATAGTCTAATACTAAGGTTTTAGCCTCTACTGTATTGCACCCCATATTTGACGAGTAGTCAAACCAACAACTAGTCTTTAAGAGTTATATATTTCGAGACTACGATTTTCCACTTTTTTAGCTAGATCCTAATACTGAGCGAATGGAGGTTGTTGTAGAGGAGCTCTACTTCTACTCTGCTATCGCCTACTGCGAGGCGACCACTTACTAGGATCCCTTAGAAAGAAGGAGGTAGATGATAAGGAGGTTGATTAGTGTAATAGTAAAGGAAGGTACATGAATCGCTTTGTGTAAGATTAGGAAGGAGAAATTCTTCTATTGAGCGAAGTTAAGGTGATAGAGCCTTTTCTCCATATTTAGATACTAAATAGACTTAACATCCATTTACCCTCGAAAAGCAAGCTGCTGTCGATTCCTAATTCTTCTGTCATCAGAGAAGGATAATTTAAGTACGAGGAAAGGAGATCCGATTCTGAATAGAAACTGAGATTCCGGAACCAGGTATTGAAGGATGATGTTGGGACCTGTCCTGATCTATGGTTTGACCACACAGAATGCCAAGATAGGCAGACATTACATATAGATTGCTTTCATGAAAAGCCACTTTTCTGGTGGTCTTCTATTATATAAAGAATCATAAGCAGGTTCTCATTACTTGGTCTAAAGAAAATGGAATGTGTTTCAAGTCCATCTCAGAACAAAGTCCCATCATCTTCTAAAAACAAACAAATTATTCCCACTCAATGCTCTACGCCTACTAAATTCCCTCTGGTATTTAAACTCGTATTTTGCGGTACTTTTCTCTGTAGCTCTACAGCGAGAGGCAGAGAAATTTCTTCTCCCAAACACTTTCGAAAGCAGGGGACTTTTGGCAACTACCAATAACCCATACTATAATACCAACAATAATCCCAATCTAACGATATATATACAGTATATCAATATACATTTAAACTTTCGTTACAAATCCAAACCCATAATACAACAACACAATTCTATCACAACTAACACCTCTAAACATCACCGTCCCATTCCCCACCACCATTCCCCAGCACCATTTCCAACAAAAGAGAACTTCTTAACAAGGTTTATACACAATAAAAGAGAGGTAATTACAAGATAGCAATTTTAAATCTCAGAATATAACTTCCAAGTCAAACTTGTACCAGGAAAGACTTTTCCTTCGTTGTAGTGCATGGGGTATCTGGTCATTGGAAGACTGACGTTCGAGTTTTGAGATAGACATTACCCCTTCCGCGAAGCAAATGAAGAACATAAATAGAATCTTCTTATATACATGTTTATCTTTCAAATTCGCTTAATATACTGCCGAAAAATGAGCTACCGTCGATCCTCAACTCCCTGTCATGACAAGCAAATCATATCTCCCTATACTTCCTTCCACAAACCTCTTCACTTCCCTCAAACTACCGTTGCTTGTGTCCTCCATCTTTTTGCCTTTGTCCTTCATCTTTTTACAGCTTCAACCACCATTCTCCATCATATCGCAGCCATCCATTCACCAACTCCCACCCATTCACCAATTCCTGTCTATTCACTATTTCATATATATAAAACAGTAGATAGTGAATATCAATCTACTATTCCATTCACCACTCATTACTCCCCATTCACTAATTTCAGTATACCATTCACTACTCACTATCTACAACCCACGACCTCCCACAATCCCTCAATCCCACCATCAATTCCCACTTTCTAACAAACCTCACTTTCGACAAACCTCACTTCTTACAAACTTTACTTCTTTACTTTACTTCTCTTAACCTCACTTCCTACAAGCTTCACTTTTAACAGTCCTCACTTTTAACAAACTTCATTTTATAAAAAACTTCACTTTTTCACTTCTTCACTTCTTAGTCAATAATTAATAATTACGTAATACCAGTGAATGATAAATAGTAACTAGCATTAGTGAATGTCGAATAACTATACTAAATAAACTTAAAGTAATAGTAAAAAGGAAACAAGGATAACGATTTACAAATAGTAAATAACAAATAATAAGTAATATTAGTAAACAATAACTAACCGTAGTGAATATTACCTAACACTAGTGAATGCTAGGAAAGAGAAATCATAGTGAATAAAAGATAACGTGGTAAACTGTGAACCGTAAATAGTAAATAATAAGTAACACTAGTGAATAGCAATAAAGTATAAGGGTAAATTGAGTGAATAGAGACCAGTGGTGGATTGTTTATAATATTAGTGAATTAGTCATGATATTAGTAAATTGATTGTGATAATAGTGAATTGATTATAATTTTAGTGAATTGAGTATGTTTCCAGTGAATTGGTTGTAATTTTAGTGAATAGAACAGAGTGGTAAAGTGCTATAGTCCCTTGTCTTTTTTTTTGATTGGGTATCGTAGCATTTGCTAGAAGGTGTGGATGGGTAAATAGAGTGACTTTAGAGGAGTGGTAAATTGATTGTGATAATAGTGAATTGGTTATAATGTTAGTAAATTAGATGCGATATTAGTGAATTGAGTATGTTTCCAGTGAATTGGTTGTGATTTTAGTAAATAGAACAGAGTGGTAAAGTAGTATAGTTTCTTGCTTCTTTTGATTGGGTGAAGCGGTCAATCCCCCCAGTACAACCAGGGCACTCCCAATTGTCGCTTAGCAGCTTTGATTGTACAAAATCTGCACTGTGTGAGAAGTCAGGACACAGGCGTTTAAAGAGGAGAAGAGGAAGGGGGGAGAGGGGGATGTAGGTACTATTGAAAAAGTCAATACGTTCTGATCTATACACCATACATAATCTTGATTCTTGAAAGACTGACCCTAAGTAATACAGAATGTCTTCCGCGTAGTTGAGAAACTTGACATCCTTAATCATACACATATATACACATGCATTATACACATACAAGCCAAAGTCAAAGGAAGATATAAATCCCAAGATTCATCGATAAACCCTAAACCCTAATCCCAAAAATCATACACCCACTAATCCTCCATAATTCTTTCACACTCAAGCCTTCCCCTTCTCCCCAACCCTCGGCCGTCCAAACAACTGTATCCCCCCCACCACCCACCCAGGCCACCAAACACACCAAACAACAACCTGCGTATCCATCCCCCAAACATCCCACCCAAAAGCCGCCTCCCTAAGCACCTCCCCCACACCCAGATTCCAAAACCAACTCCCGGCAAACAAAACACTAGTAGGAGCAAGCAACACCATTACCATCACATAAAACCCCGTAATCAACTTCGAGTTAAACGGTTGGATATACGTCAATGGGGCGGCAAGGAGTCCAATCATGAGAGCAAGTGAGAAATTCAAAGTTGCTAGTGCGGAAAGGAACATGCCTAGGAAGAGGAGGGAGAAGGACTTCAGGAGTTGGTATTGTTGGAGGGTTGGGGCGAAGGAGTGGGTTAGGGTGCGGGAGATGAGGAGGGGGAGGAGGAGGTTGAGGGTTGAGAAGAGGTGGAAGATTAGGGGGAGCATCTTTTTGTTTCCTGTTAGCTTTCTAGTCTTCTTCTAGGATTGAAATAATGAGAAAAGGGGAGAGGGGGGAGACTTACAGCATGAGGCGTATGGTTAAAAATATAAAGCGGCAAAACACCCAAGAAATGCGACCCAACCACCACAGCAAGAGGAAGAAAAAAGTCCCTCTCTCTCGCTTCCAACAATTCCTCCGGAACAATAGCCACCGCATCCCCTTTCTTAACCACAGCCAAAGGCCCCGATTTCTCACTCGTTGACCCAACTTTCGAATCGGGACTCGGAGTCGATCCACTCTTTACCCAGAGGAAAATAGCCATGATAGTAAAGTTCACAGCCACCAACATGGCACTAGGAAGATAAGTCCCAATACTAACAAATCGACTCGACTGCATCAGGAGATAAAAGAAGAAACTCTGATGCAGATGCTCAAGCAAGTTATTCAAACTGCGGAAGGTACTCTCAATCACCCGTCCCATAGCCATTTCATCCTGCCAGCCCTCTCCATAGGGTTGGAGAGTAATAGCATCAACATGGTAAGGAATGAAACTACTATGAGGACCCGAAGCATGACCCAGACCTTGGTTCATCATTCCTCGTAGCATGGTGGTTAGTCTGTCTTTATAGGTATCGGTGTGTTGCCACATCTTCTGGAGGGAGGCTCCAATACCCATTTGACCACTGGCAATAGCAACCACCGTATTCAGGAGATCCAAATTTGGAAGTTGACCATTGATACCATCATATACAATATGAAGAGACTCAAATCTGTGATCAAATGGGTAATCAATAACCACAGCTCCCTGAAGAGCACCACTCTTCACAGGTAAAGATTGAACACCCTTCTGATGGGTATCATGATACGCATCAACCCAAGCCTGAGGTCCAGCTCTGCTATCGGCGGTGATTAAGAAAATGATATCTTTCGACCACAACGACCATCCTATATCTGTGTAAGCCAATATCTCCAATATAATATATATATAGGACCGAATTACTCTTGAAATATCGCGCCAGAGTAAGGACAAGCGCAACACCACTCTTATTCAACTCCCCCTCCACATTCGTCCACGCGCCTACCAACACAATTGCCTCCTCCGCATCTCCTCGGGGAGCGTGTAATATAGCGTAGATATTCTCTCCCGAGTATGTTTCCCCCGCACTCGTGTACTCATACTTCTGCCTCGCAACCTTAAGCCCAGAAGCCTTAAAGAACTCCTCCAATTTATCGTTCACCCTATTAAATAATCAGCACAATCCTCTTCCCCCAATCCCCTTCCCTTCCCTCTCCCCTCCAATCCTCCCAATCCCTCTTCCCACCCCCAAACAAAACAAAACAAAACAAAACCAGTAAAAACTCACTCAACATTCCCCCACCCCTCCATCCCATCAACCTCCCTCTTATACCCCCGAAAAACATTCTGATCACTCCCCGCAAAATAAGTATGCACCTGACCGGGCAGGAGCGCGTTCTCAGAAATATAAGTCTTCCGCGAGTAATTATCGAGCGGGAGGACGAGGAGCCAGGCGACGCCAATGACGATGCAGAGGAAGGAGAGGTAGGGTGGGATTTTGAGGAGTCGTGGGTCGCGACGGAGGAGGGAGCCTGATGCTGGCTTGTGTTAGGAGAGGACGGGGAAGGTTGGAAGGAGGGGAAAGGAGGGAGGTACCTAGGAGTCCGGACATTTTGATGGGCAATTGAATTGGTAAGGGGATTGAGAAAGAGGAGAGGGTTTAGGGCGGGGTAGACATTGTGCTGTTGTGGTCGGTCGGGTTGTTTGGAGGTTGAGATGTGATGGAACGCGATTTGGTAGAGCTATCTATCAAGGTGTTCGTACCGAGGTGAGATTTCCAGCAAAGTCAATTACTGTACTTACTTCCTCAACATCAAGAGAAAATAAATATAAATATACCAATATCACACCTCACAAATTTCCAATTCCAGAAAGAAATATATATATCTCCGTTAACCCAATTCATTGTAACCCATATCCTAATACAATACCACCATATCATATACACATACCCATCTACTGTAAACAAAAATTTACATACGATCAATACAATACGCCTTTACCTTTACCAACACAGCACCACCCAGCCGCCCAGCCATCGAAAGCAAAATTCAACAAAAACATAAAAACGCCAAATAATGCTAAAAATAAATCTTTTCTATACAAATAACAAGTTCGAATCCCCCCGCACCAAATCCCTACCCAGTACCCCCTACGGTCCCAACCTCTGCGAACTCCCCACAAGTCCCAATTCCGTCTGCATCCTATCCCCCGTCGGCAACTGGATATTCGACGGGTTATTATTAGTCGTAGGCAGGACCCCAAAACGACCATACGTCTTCTGATCCACGGATACATAATGCGGTAATCGTCCGAGTAAATTGAGTTTGCCCTCGATCCATCGGAGTGCCCATTCTGGTGGTGCTAAGAACTTGAGATATCCCAGACCCCCTGTTATTCATTCATTAGTTTTGTCCTTAATTGATGGGTAGGGAGGGAAAACATACAACCATATCCAAAAGCCAACCCGCAAAGATGTCCTAAGAAACTGGTATTCGGCACCAGAACGGATACGAAAACCACCATTACCAGGGGCGTAATCCAAGTAGGAACCTGCACCGTCCCAAGTTGGAAACTGGGGTTCGTCTTGTACGTCTTACAAGCCTCCATAGCAAGAAGAGTAAAAACCCAAATACTAAATATCACAACCATTAGCACCCTCCATATCAACCATATCAACCATAACAACATCGCACAAAACAAAAATCTGCATACCTCGACCCCAAAACCGCAGTATTCATCCCCAATATCCCTCTCTCGATAAAAGTATACATCAACGCCGGGATCGTAGAAAGCGCTATACCACATTCAAATTAGCATCTGCCATCCAATTCAGGTATATAAGAGACAACTCACGCCCAACAAAAAGCGCCAAACTAGTCAAAGTCCCATACTCCCCCTCAAACCTCTCCAACAAAGGCGCAAGCGCAATGAGATTGAAAAACGTGTGGAAGACCCCGTTATGGATAAGAGGGAACGTATTCGTTCTATACACTGTAGTTTCACATATTAGCATATATCCAAACCAAACCCCAATCACCAATCACCAATATGTAGAAGGAAGAAAAAGAAAAAGGACAAAACAAACTACTACTAATCCCAATCTCCCCGGGAATCAAAGCCCCCCACTGCACCAAATCAAAAACCTTCTGATACCCAACCAACCAAAGCAGGATAATAACCCCAATGATACTCCGCGTGAAGAGTGGTAGACGGAAGATATACGAACGCATCCGCGCCGCCGAGAATTGTGGGAGAGAGGGTGCCATCTTTGTTTCCTTCTCTTTCTTTTTCCTTATTCCCTCTTTCTATCCTACCAGAATCCCTTCTTTAGTACCCTGATTCCCTTCGAATCCTCCCTCGAGTCAATGGCGTCCTGATTGAAACTTGTCACGACAACTCGTCTACCTGGCAATTTCGTATTGGCCAGGCTATCTGACTTCGGATCCGGAAGAGCTCGGCTCAATCGTGAACAATCGAGAAACGTCGTGGAATGCAAAGTCGCTTTCTTTCAAGTAATTCAATCAATCAATCGTCTTTCAATTCCACAGATGCTCGCATTCTCGTTCGTGTCGCTTACGGTGATGGGTGTTGGCGTTGGCGCAGGGAAATTTAAGTTGGGGAGATGACAACATCTTTAGGGAAGCCGCGCCGAGCTTACCTAGGCGGCAAGGCTGAGCTTACACGTAGAACGAGACGAGGCTACGGAATTGTTTACATGTAGAATCCTGTTGTGGCACGCAATTGGATCTCATGCTCGGGTATGAGCAAGTACCTAGGTAATACATTAGTACATTCAACTGGCGAGTTCAAAGTGATACATCATTAAAAGTTATGCCACAAATCAATTCAAACATTCACAAAAGAGCATTCAAACATTGGACGTTTTGTTTCTTAGATCATGGTCGCATATATAACACTACAGAGATTTCTAGGAATCATAAAAAGGCTCTTAAAGAATCAAATATGAACAAACTAGAAAAAAAAGACAAACATCTCATGTTGCATGAGTAAAGTACAGAAGGATGAATATCCCCAAAACTCCAGCCCCCCAATCCCGCTTCAAAAATTCCCATTTTACTTAGCAGCATTAGCTTTGGCCATAGTGTTAAGCGCACTTCCGTTCTTGAACCACTCAATTTGTGGAGCGTTGTATGTGTGAGAGAGCTTGATGTCGAATGTCTTGCCGTCCTTAGGGTGGACTCTGAGGGTCATTGGCTTTCCAACAGCAATTTCAGTGCATAGAAGGTCAACCTATCGATTGATTAGTATTTATCAAGTTTTCATAGAATCATAAAAAGCTTACCTTGTCGGTTGGGTTGATCTTGTCGTAGTCTGCTGGGTCGGAGAAAGTAAGAGGAAGCATACCCTGCTTCTTCAAGTTGGTCTCGTGAATACGAGCGAATGATCGGGTAATGATGGCAAGACCACCAAGATGTCTTGGCTCAAGAGCAGCGTGTTCTCTTGAACTTCCCTCACCGTAGTTCCAGTCACCAATGACAACCCATGGGATACCCTTCTTCTTGTAATCTCTGGCAACTGCTGGGACAGCATCGAACTTTCCGGTAGTGAAGTTCTTGATCTTGTTGGCCTCGCCGTTCTCAGCGTTGGTAGCACCAATCAACATGTTGTTGGAGATGTTGTCCAAGTGTCCACGGTACTTGAGCCAAGGACCAGCCATAGAGATGTGATCAGTGGTAGTCTTTCCTTGGCACTTGATGAGAATTGGGAGGTCTTTAGCGTCCTTTCCGTTCCATGCCTTGAATGGGCTCAAAAGTTGAAGACGATCACTTTCTGGTGAGACCATGACGTTGACATCACCACGGTTGGCTGGTGGTGCTTGGTAGGTGTCTTGTCCTGGGTCGTATCCGCCAACTGGCAATCCTAAGCCAGTTGGTGGTGCCAAAAGGAATTCGTTTCCGTCCTTGTCCTTTAGCTTATCGGTGAGAGGGTTGAAGTGGAGAGAACCGGAGATGGTCATGGCAACAACTAGATCTGGAGAAGCGACGAAAGAGTGGGTTGCTGGGTTGGCATCGTTACGACCAGTGAAGTTTCGGTTGTAGGATGAGATGATAGAGTTGGCCTGTCCCTTCTTGACGTCTTTGCGGTCCCATTGACCGATACATGGACCACATGCATTGGCAAGAACCATTCCACCGAATTCCTCGAGGGTAGCGAGTTGTCCATCACGCTCAATTGTGGCACGAATTTGCTCGGAACCTGGAGTGATGGTGAAAAGGGACTTGGCCTTGACACCGTGGTCGAGAGCATCACGGGCAATTGAGGCGGCACGAGACATATCCTCGTAAGAGGAGTTTGTGCAAGAACCGATCAAACCAACCTTCAACTCCTCAGGCCAGTTGTTGGCCTTTACGGCCTCGCTGAACTTGGAGATTGGGGTTGCTAGATCTGGGGTGAAAGGACCGTTGATGTGTGGCTCCAACTCGGAAAGGTTGATCTCAATGAGCTCATCGTACTGAGCACCCTC
Organism: Hymenoscyphus linearis; assembly: GCA_900536425.1. Lineage (NCBI taxonomy): Eukaryota > Fungi > Ascomycota > Leotiomycetes > Helotiales > Helotiaceae > Hymenoscyphus > Hymenoscyphus linearis. The sequence goes on from UNPR01000114.1 coordinate 67,537, forward strand.
ATCCTCTCTGAGCTCCTTTGCGTAGACACGAGAGAAGTCTCCGATATCCTTACGCTTGGTGGCGGCGAGGTAATCGTACATTCGGTCGTTGAATGGGAAAAGGGAAGTAGTGGCACCAATTTCGGCTACGAAAATGTCAGTTTATTTTTCAAAAAGGAAATGGAGAGGAAGATGTGGCAATTGTCCTAAGAAGCGATTTTCGACCTCAATTGCAAAGCAATTGAGTATGTTCCACAACTTCTCATAAACCAAGAATAAAAGATTGCTCTGAATAGCTGACTTACCTCCCATGTTACAGATTGTACCCATTCCAGTTGCGGACAAAGTCTCGGTACCAGGGCCGTGGTATTCAACGATAGCTCCAGTTCCACCCTTCACAGTCAAAATTCCAGCGACCTTAAGAATGATATCTAGGAGAAAAGTTAGTGCAAGTTAACCGAGGCTCAGAAATTTGATCACGTACCCTTTGGTGTAGTCCATCCAGACATTTTTCCGGTAAGCTTAACACCAATGACCTTTGGTGCCTTCAATTCCCAAGGAAGGTTGGCCATAACATCAACAGCATCAGCTCCACCAACACCAATAGCGCACATTCCAAGACCACCAGCGTTAGGTGTGTGCGAGTCGGTACCGATCAACAGACCACCTGGGAAAGCATAGTTTTCGAGTAAAATTTGATGAATGATACCAGAGCCGGGTCTCCAGAAACCAATGTTGTATTTTGCGCAGGATGAGGACAAGAAATCGTAGACCTCTTTGTTAATGTCGATAGCACGGGTAAGATCCTTTTGCCCTCCAACTTGTGCCTCAATCAAATGATCACAGTGGACGGTGGTGGGGTTAGCCACCGAAGGCATACCGGCGGACATGAATTGGAGAATGGCCATCTGAGCGGTAGCATCTTGACAAGCAACACGATCTGGGCGAAGCTTGAGGTATGATACTCCTCTCTCGATTTCCTGGCCGTGAGGGTCGTCCAAGTGTGAGTAGAGAATTTTTTCGGCAAAGGTCAGAGGACGGTTGTTCAGTCTCTGACGAACAATGGCCAAGTTCTCGGACATCTTCTTGTAGTTGATGAAGTTGCCCTCCTCGTGGATATTCTGCTTGACCTTTTTATCGAGGGGGTGGTCGCTCACTGTCGCCATACGGCGGATGCCCAGCGAGGCGACTGCTCGCCGCTGGGCCATGCCCAAAGCCTGTCGCGTAGCCAACATTGCGTACGGAGAGGTAATATTAATTGAGGGTATCGCAAAGAAAGAATCTGGAGGAGAAAAGGAAAAGAGGAGGAAGAAGTGGGAGGTTTAGGTGGGTAGAAGTTACCGAGCTTAAACCTGGCAACAGCTTTAACGAGGGAGAGGTGGCCGCTGTGCCCGCTGCCGTCACCAAGCGTTATCACTGGACCGAGGACCAATCAGAGTGCTTGCATTTCAATGGGAGAGAGCGTGTCAGGCAAGAGCGGCCGACCGGGGTCGTAGAAATGCGGAATCGGAATTTGGATCGGTGGGACCGCGGCAACGGACGAATCAGCATGTTCGGAATTTACCTGCAGACAAAGTGAAGTTTTTGAATTGGCGCTAGTGACGCTAGTGACGCTAGTGAAGGCTTTTGAGGTGTTTTTGGATTCCCGTTTGTCTTCCCGTTGGGGCTTGGGTGGAGGATGAATTGGCTTGTGATTCGGACGTTACGGTTGTATATTGAAATTTGGTGGCCAGCAACCAGCCAGCGAGCTAGCCTATGGTAGGTAGGTAGGTCGGTAGCCACCTGCAGTCAGGGAGGTTTGTGTACGTAGGGTTTGACTAATACCTAAGTAATTAATGGTCATTAGCTGCATTATTTTTTGATGGCTGAACATTAATATATCATACTTCAAGAAGCTATCAAAATTACCAATTAACCAATTCGAAACCAATTCACACACAAACCAAATTCCGATTCATGGTGGAGTATAATGTTACTAGTAACTATTGGCAAGAATCAATATCGGACCTCTCAAAACATCCTTGACTCGCTACCTCGCTACTCGCTTCCTACTAGTGGGCCTCAGCCTTTCCTCCGAGCCTCCTTCCACTTCAGCCTTGGAGCTACCTCACCTGCCAGGTGCACATTCCACACCACCCGCCAACATCCTCCATTTTGCCGAAGAAACTTTTTTCTGGGGTTCCGCGACCTCCAACCACCAATTCCAATCCGCAATCGCAAGTTACGCATCTATCTCCAGCTATAATCCACCACCTCATCAATCATGGGAATTCCTCAGAAAACCACCCGCACCAAGACGAGAAGACGTTTGAGGTAAATACGAGTTTTCCCCAAGCAGTTGGGGTGTGCGGCGCATGGACATTTCGTGCCCCGCCATCTCATCCCTCCGCATCATAGCTAACTTCCTGATGTAGAGATGTCGATCAAGTCGAGGCCGATTTAAGGTCGCCAAAACATTTAGAACAATATAAGAGTACTAAGGCCGCGGAGGATCTTCCAGGTTTGGGAGAATTTTATTGTGTGGAGTGTGCGAAATGGTTTGAGAGTGAACATAGTCTTGTTGGTCACCGAAAGGGAAGCACGCATAAGAGAAGGTAGATACATTATTGCGAAGGCACAGCACCCAGAAGCTAATTGTTTTCTCCAGAGTAAAAGCGTTAAAAGAAGGAGCATATACACAAGCCGAGGCGGAAGCTGCAATTGGTATGCGAATTGACAATGGACCCCGACAGGCCGCAAAGGAGAGCACACAGGATATGGAAGTAGAAATGGAGGACTCGGAACTTGTAGGCGAAGAACAGGCGACTTGAGGATGATCACATCACATCAAAATGATTCAAGAGACTACCAAAGAGGGCTGGTATAAAATGGCTACCGGAAAATCACAATTGGGGTATATTTCGCTATCTCACAGTACGACCTTTCGCAGCTCTAGCCAAACCACTTCCACGAGTTCCTCGAACACCGCCTCGCGCACTACCACCTCTGGCCGAAGGAATACCTGAACGACCTGCACTGGCTGATCTTGTTGTCGGGCCTGGGGTCGAGAATTTCGGGGTAGCTTTGGAGGATGTAGGTGGATTGTCGACGAAGGATGTATCGGTAGTCCTACAGAATATTAGTATCAACCATACTCCAAGACAAGAAATTCATGACATACATAAATGTCGTTTCCCCATCAATCTCTCCACGATATCTCTCATTCGTAGATCGTCCTGTGATATAATCAGTGCCATCCATAACAACAATAACCTCCCTCTCTCATCCATACCCAAATCACCATCCTCCTCCCTAGCCCTCCTAAAAGAATCCGTAATAGGCGCCTAAACTCATCAATCAGCAATCCATCCCTCCTTTTCCCCTCCCTCTCTATCCCATCCCCATGCCCCATGCCCCCATAACCTCCCTCCCCTTTTTTCCACTCACCTCCGAAAAATCCACACAAAAAGCATTCATATTCAACCCATACAAAAACCCCGCAAAGTTCTCACTAAACCTCGCCAGACTCTCATGCATCAGTTGCAAATGCATGAAATTCGCTTCCAAATCCGCCATGCTATCGGAGAGCTCTGCGAAGGCGGGTTCTAGGGTCTCGAGGGCCGCGGAGGAGCCCCCGAGAACGCTGTTGAGGGAGCTCCGTGAGGAGGGTCGGAGGGGTGTTGTTGGGCGGCTGGGAGGTTGGGTTGTTGAGCGTTTGGGGGGATTGGGTGTTGACATTTTTGGGAATGGGGTGGTAATTGGAGGGGGGAGGGGGGGAGGAGGGTTGAAGGGCGAGGCTGCAGATATTCGCGTAGGTAGGGTAGAGGTACCTTGATGTGACGCGGTGTTTGGGGTTTTGGGGGACAGAGACAGGGGCCGAGGTGTGGTTGTTTTTGTTCCCCCCGCGTTGTGGTGGACATCCAATCAATATCAGTCGTTAAACTACCATTAATTTTTTAAGACAATTGAGGTTATTTTGATAGTCTAGTAATCTATTTAATTATTCTAAATTATTAGAATAATAATAGGAAAAGTTATTAGCATTCAAAGTCCACATCTCCAGTGAGTAGGTAGTATTAAATAATGCAAGGTTATGCAGATATATGTTGATGACGATGGTTCCAAGGAAAGCCACAGCGAGCGGCAGCGGCAGCGGCTCGTTCGGCAATAGAACTCGAAATTGGTAATTGGAGGCGTAGGGGACCGAGGGAACTAATTGTATTCGCATCGCATCGCAACCTTTTCTTTTTCGGGCTTTTCTTTACGCTTCTTCTCTATTACAGACGATCACCATACCCCTTTCTGTGTTCAAATACCTCCATTTTTCATCGCATTGAGTATAAATTGGCATCGTTCTGTAAACCACCATTGGCGCATTACCCCCCTCACCCCACCTACTTCTTCTTCCTTCTTTTCGGTGGAAAGTCTCGTACCGCTACCGCAAGACCTCTCACACGATCTCGCACGAAACGTCGATGAAAAAAGAAACAATCGCAAATCTGTTAAATTCTCGTCCTGCGAACTTGCGCAATCACATTGCGCCCAAAATTGTCTTGCGCCGCAGCACTGCCAGCAACCCCCGCTGCAAGCGTAGTGCTGACCCGAGTTTCCTCACACAACGACGAAATCAAAGTGGTCATTCTTCCCCATTCACGTCCTTCCAACATCGTTACTCCCTGCGCCATTCACTGCGATCTACAACTTGTCAAAACTCTCGACAAAGTAGATCCTGGTCTGCTTCACGAGTAACGCGACAACCTATTTCCAGCCTCGAGACATCTGGGAAGTCCTTTAAAGCGCATCCAAAATCTTCGACACCTTTACAGCGTGGATACAGTTCCTGGTCTGCTGTTGCAATTGTATCTTTCTTTGCGCTTTTATACGCTTACTCCCCCACTAAAGTCGACCGTCTCAGCGAGGAAAAAGAGGCCTCGTCAGACTCGAAATACGCCCCCGAAGTTCTACAAGTCGAAGAATTCTACGAATACATCATGGCGCAAGAAAACCAGGTCGGAAGAGTGGGACACCTGACCCCAGAACAGGAAGAAAAACTCAAGTTATTCTGGATCGCAACATTGAGGGTCTTTGGGGTAGCAGAAAAGGAAGCCATTGAAGCGGATGACAGCAGCGCTGTTAAAGAAGAGGCAGTAGATGGGAAGAAAACCAAAAAGAAGAGGTCTCTATTTAGAAGAAGCGCCAAAGATAGCGCTACGAAACCGGAATCACCATCAATTTCCACAGAGGAAGATAAGTACGGACAGACGAAGGAATTCCACGAAGCATTGGCGAGTCAATCGCCGGAATCTCTTAGGGCTACGTTCTGGGGTATGGTGAAACATGATCATCCAGATGCGCTTCTATTGCGGTTCTTGCGCGCAAGAAAATGGGATGTCGACAGGGCGCTGATAATGATGATATCTACTATGAAATGGAGGTCAAAGGATGTCCATGTGGATGACGACCTCGTGAAGAATGGCGAACTTCAATATTTGCAAGATGCCAACGGCGATGACCCCGCGAAGAAAAAAATGGCAGAAGATTTCCTGAGTCAAATGAGAATGGGAAAGAGTTTTTTCCATGGTTTGGATAAGGAAGGACGACCGATGTGTTTCGTACGAGCGAGATTGCATAAACAAGGAGAGCAGAGTGAGGAGAGTTTGGAGAAATATACCGTCTTTACGATAGAAACTGGGAGAATGATGCTTGCGCCTCCTACGGATACTGCAGTAAGTTTTTTCCTTGGCCCTCGAAAGGTGTTTTACTGATTTACTATAGTGCGTCATATTCGACTTAACAGGATTCTCAATGGCAAACATGGACTACGGCCCCGTCAAATTCATGATCAAATGTTTCGAAGCAAACTACCCCGAAAGTCTAGGTGTAGTACTAGTCCACAAAGCCCCCTGGATCTTCCAAGGTCCGTACACTCCCTTTCCCCTCTCCTCACCAAATCAATAAATAAAAACTCCTTTCTAACCAAAAATCAGGCATCTGGAAAATCATCCGCGGCTGGTTAGACCCCGTAGTAGCCTCCAAAGTCCACTTCACCAACACCAACACCGAGATGGAAGAATTCGTCCCCCGCTCCAACATCATCAAAGAACTCGGCGGCGACGAAGACTGGGAATACAAATACATCGAGCCCTCACCCACCGAAAACGACCTCATGAAAGATACTGCAACCCGCGACAAACTTCTACTAGAACGTGAAACAATGGTTAAAGATTATGAGAAGGCGACATTGGATTGGATTCAAAACACCGGTGAGAAATCGGGTGTTAAAGAGGAAAGAAATAGACTTGCAACCGGATTGAGAGATGGTTATTGGACCTTGGATCCGTATGTTAGGGCGAGATCTTATTATGATCGTGTGGGCATGATTGGGAAGGGGGGAAGACCGCTATTTTATCCTAAGAGGGGGGATCCTTCTCCTACGCCTGTTGTTGCGACGAATGGGACCAAGAATGAGACTTCGGTCGCGGATTTGGATTAGAAGGGGGCTGAGGAAAATGTTAATGTGAAATTCATGGCATCGTGAATCGATGTTTGGCGTTGTTTTTGGTTTTTTTTGGTACAGTACCTCTTTTTTGGAATAGATGGAGATGAGAATTGGGGGGCTGGGGGTTCATTAATAGATGATTGAATGGATGGACTAGTTTCATCAAGAACTAGAGAGCGAGAAAAAGAGGAGATTCGTCAATCTTAGTATAGTAGAAGAAAGAGTCTCAGCGATTAAAGAGTTGCACATATACATAGTCATGGACATCTGTCTGTGTCAAGCGAAGTATATACGAATTATTAAGTAGCCGTTTTTGAAAATGAAAGAATCACCGCTTTAAAATCTTGCATTATCATTATTTTTTCTGGGTTTTCGTTCATAGTAAGTTCTGTACATCTCCTTGCTTTCTTGCTTCACCATATCATCACGTTTCATCTCCATAATATCATCCCACATCGCCACATCTCCTCTCTACCAAATCATCTCAAATCATCTCTCTATCCGGGTATCCTTAGCTATCCTTAGCTGTGCTTGCGAAAGTTGAGGAATCACATCTTCGACTTAATATCCGCCAACAAAGCTTTCAACGCATCCATATCTGTTTTCTGCTGTGGCCAACCGATGGAGAGACCTTCTGATTCGTTGGGTTTTGGGATCTATTTCATTTTTGATTATTAGCAACCGATTCTCATTCTCTTTTTCGTTACTCGGCCTTCCTCGTTCCTCTGCTTTCTTTGGGTGGGTGGGATGTAGATGATGGGCAAGAAACGTACCATGTGGAAATGAACCTAGAGTTTATATCTTAGTTTTTGTATATTTGGAAGGGAAGGGAATGGGGTTATATTTGGGGGATGGGAGAAAGGGAGGAGATGGAATGGGAGGGGGAAAAGGGAAAGACATACATGATCAACCTCCTGATGTGCGATACGACCGTTGTTTTGTAGGATATTGTAGTTCTCTGCTCCGGTTGCTTTGACTAGTTTCTTTACTACGGGCTGTTTTGCTTATCAGTATTTCATCCATATCTCTTCCTCGTCCATCTATCATCCTCAATTCCATCCTTCTCTTCCCCTTCTAGCTTCTCTGGATTTTTGTTGAGGGGTGAGGACATAGACATACCAAGATCTCAGATAATTGATCGTCGGGTATATCCATTAATTTCTCGCCGTGGTGTTTGGGGATTACTAGCTGTAACACATATATCTATTAGCTATTATCCTCTACTACTCGTAATCATCTCCCCTCTATCCCCAATCCCATCGCCATTCCCTTCTTCAATCCTCTCCCTCTCCCTCTCTACCCCCACAACACTATACTATCTGTTTCGATGCGCCGAACAGAATCAATGCGCTCGCCGTAGAGTACCAGAAAGAAAGGAGGAACATACAGCATGACCCCGCGAAAGCGGATTAATGTCCAAGAATGCGAGGACTTTATCCGATTCGAAGAGTTTGAAGGAGGGGATGTCTCCTAAGTATCTTCTATTAGCTCCCTTCTTTCTTCTCCTATCCATGCTCGCTCTTGTCCCCGTACCACGGACAAATGGAAGGGCTGCGCAAAGAGATGGGGAGGGTGGAGGTACCTTTGACGATTTTGCAGAATATGCAGGCTGCTGAAGACATTGTGTGGGTGGTTTGGAGGGAAGATTGGGTTTGTTGTGTTGGGATTGGGATTGGGATTGAGGGAGATTGGTGGTTGAGGGGGAGGGGAGCTTGATGTTGGGGAGCTGGGCTGGATGGCGGGGTTACCTATGTATGGGTTTTTGTGGGGAGCTTGTGCTGGGCGAGGTTCTGATTGGGAAGATGGGGGTACAGAACTTGGAGGATGGAATGGAATTATATAACAGAGGACCTTGAGGGAATTTGATCGATTGGATTTCAGACGTAGATTATCAGGTTTAATTCTTTCTCTACCCAGAAACAGAAGTCTTGTGCAGTAATGGTATTAGCTGTGCAGTTATGTATGTAGCTCTAGCACAAAATAAAAGTAGGTACAAAGTACTCAGTCCTACTTAATTTACAAGACTTTCAAACCAGGATTTCTAAGGAGGATTGTACCAAAGAACTCTAGCAAATACAAAACAAAAAGCAATCCAGCATTTCCAAGAGATAGTAAAGTAGTAGGTACCTAGGCTAGGTACTGAGTAGTGGTGGCTTCAGTGGGTAGGTGCACTTGCGGATGAAGGTCGGCCAAAGTCACTGGGTATGTGGATCGGACCACAAATCCATATATATCTCTGAATAACACATTCGGTACATTGGAGTGGGACAAACTAGCTCAGAATTCATTTCTTGCCTTTTACCAGAGATGACCGTGGTTCATGCCCATTATACTCCATTCATTCAATCTTTGTAACCAAACTTCTGTTCGCAGAATTTCTTTTTTTTGCACTTTTTTGATCATGGTTTGGTGTTGAAAAGTCGGATTGACAATATTTTTGTCAATCGGTTGTCTTCCTGTTGAGGTTCTCCTCCCAAGAATCTGAAGTGGAGGGAGGGTGAAGGGATGGATGGTCCGCCACCTCCACTTCAGCAAGGCTACACGGAACTTGGCATTCGTCTGCCAACTTTCTTGCGCTTGATTTGGAAGTTATCTATCTATCAAGCAATTACTTTTTGTCCCTATGATTCTTTTTTGTTGACTCATTTGAAGATATTTTGGTTCCCAAACGTTTCAGAAACTACGTACTGCTGCCTCAGAGACGGAATTAGGCATCGAAAATTGGAGTGTGATCCAACAATTGTGCTTGTGCCTTGAATCATCTGAATCATCACCCAACTACAGAAGGCTATAACAAAGTATCCAACGAGGCCTTGGGAGGAAAATCATCATCTTCACCATCTCACATCAAATCCCGCGTCCTACGAAAAGCGCATTTCACACTCCCATCCAAATTCAAAATGTCAAGCTCCTTCCGCAGCACACCCCTCTTTGGCGGGGCACTCATCGTAGACCTCCCCTCCAACTTCGCCGACGTCAGGTAAGTTCCCGTCAGCCTTCCGTACCCTATCCATAATAACTGACAAGCACAGCACGATCCGCCAAGTTCCCGATCATCAAGAGGTTTACCTCGATAAAGATGGTTTCACAAGCATCATCTTCGATATCACCGAACGAGTTGGTCAACCCGGTAGTGGTCCCGCCATCGATGGCGCGGCTTTGACGACGCATTTGGAGGATGTCGTTGATTCGGATGATGATACCGTGCAAGTTTGGAGTACGACTAATACGAGATTTAGTAAACTTCCGTATGTTCCCTTTCCCTCCCCCTCCATGTTCCCATCCATTCCATCTCCATCTCACAAAATGAATCATCACATCACATCACGTGCTCACCAACCCTCAGCGAAGAAACACCATGTTACACATTAATCGCGACCCAAACACCGCCTCCCGCGCCGGGCTCCAAAGCTCCTGATTTCACGGCGATAGTACTCACGCTTATCAGGTTGGAAAAGGAGAGTACCGATATCTTGGTGACGATTAATGTCCCCCATATTAAGGGCGAGTATACCGAGGAGGAAGTTGATATGCAGATGGGGAAACAGGGGAAGTTGATTGGGGAGAGTGTTGAGATTGCGGCGAGGATTTGGGAGACGTTTAAGATTAAGGATTGGGGTCTTTTTAATGAGGTTTGAGGGGGTGGGGAGTTGATGTGATGATTGATGGTGAGGGGGTGGGGGTGGGTGGATGGGTGGATGGGTGGATGGGTGGATGGGTATGGGAGAATGAATGATGCGATTCCGACGCGATATGGGAGAATGAATGAATGAATAGATCGGAGTCTTCTTTTCGTTTTTACGGTATGCTATGCATGGAACAGGAGCTCAGCGATGGTTTACCTAGTTTATTATTGCTCGGGATATGATATCAAGGAGAGTTCGCAAAAATTCCAGAGAGAAATTGTTAAAAAAACAGGATCTCTTTTATGTAGCTATTTAAATTGATTTCCATTAATTTTTTATACCTATGATAAAGTTGCCTATTAAAATATAATGTCCCTATTTAATTCAAAATTCTAGCTATCCGGGGTAGGGTACGCCATTTTCATGATGGAAGAGAATGAAGGACTATTCGCGTACGATACGGCTAGTCAAATATCAAAGTAATTCGATTGTCTGTAAACTTGACTTACTAGTGAAGAACAATAAAGTATTTATGGTCAGGATTGCGATATTAGGTACCTATCCCACACCTGCCTCTTTGAGCAGTAGTGCACTTGCTAGCGAAGAGCAACAAAGTATTTATGGTCAGGAATCAGGATTGCGATATTAGGTATCCCACACCTACCTGCCTCTTTGAGCACTAGTGTCACGTGTAGATAGACCCGCTGTTCAAATACTTGACCACTTCAATCCTTCGGCACCGTACTTAGTTAGAGACGTAATAGACATGTTTTGTATATTACGACCATCCCTATGATATATATCGTATGTTCCGATCATACCAATATCCCTTCCTCAAATATAATGTACCCTTTGTTAGAATGTAAATAAAACTCGCAGCCGGAAAAATCATCGGCCAAAATAACGCTACGTAACTCCTCACAAATCATACACAAAAAAATTACAAAGTTATTCCTCGATACTCTTGTTACCTCGTCGCTGGTTTAGCAGCATCAGGGCATCATAACCTCGCAAAAGGGATATGGGTCGGAAACGCAGAGGGAAAGGTGCTGAGAGAAAAAGGGGGGAGGGGGCTAAGAGCACAGCGGGGCATGAATCTGTTGGTTCTCCAGCCTAATTACAATGCAACAGCAAAGATATAGCAGAGGCGTGATATGGAATGGATTGTCTAGGTATCAAGTTTGTACCTGCCAAAATGGTTTCTCTTGAGTCTATGGTGCTGCTGGTTTTATGGACGCATTGAAATAAAGGGTGTTTGGTTGTTATCTTCCGCTTGGTCATGAGTGTTCTAGTCGCTGGGAAGTTGGCACCGCAATGTGCAGCTGATTGGAATATTGGTATTGCTGCTTTAGAGTTGGGTTGAACGATATATTACGAAGTTTACTTAAGAACAATTGAACAGTTGATTTGGTAATCTAAATACATAATAGTGATTTCACAGAGAGATACCATAACACTTCCCTCGACCAAAAAAAGCTGCATCAAAGTACACCGTCTTTTGAGTATTAGGTAAGGCTGAGTCGGATAGCCATCAAGCCGCTAGAATCGTATGTTCCAGCGGGGAAGTCCCAATGGTTAGGTTGACTGGGAGACACTCAGACAAAAGGTCGATGTTTATTTTTAGAAATACAGGATTGAGTTGGAATACATGGTTTTCTTTCAGCTTGGACCGCACCTGGCAACTTGCATAGAATTGTGGGGACTAAGTTGTGTTTACACTGCGGAATAACAACAATTGATACTCGAGTATCCAAACTACCCGAACACCCAATCAAAAACGAGGGTTGTTACTTCCGTTTTGAATCGGCAATGCTAATGGTCAAAACAAAATGGGTATTGTGGTAGTTTTTCGGTAGTTATGGAGGCGTGGGGAATCTCGTCGTGGCCTGTGCTTGAGATTATACATGTGTTACTTTATACTCACTCACTCCCCTGGAGACCATTTGAGCAATTATCCTTACGTAAACAACAAATTTTTAAGTAACGTCCTTACATTTCTAGGTCTAAATTTAGAACTTCGCAACAAGAAATACAACATTGTGCGTATAATACTACACCTGTATAAGTATTACCAGGTACTGGATTACATACTTGTATCCCTATTACTTGAGCATACGCTATGACCTTGTCATTGCGATGCCCAGGATCCCGCCATAAGGCCATTCTCGGTTATTTCCTTAAAAATCCACCCCCGCCAATACCACAGTATCAGATTTCTGCTATAGCCTATAGCCTGTAGAGACGTGAAGTAGGGTGCCATCTTGACAAACAGACCACGATTAAAACCTGGGATATGTGCCGGCGGGTCAACACTGGAACATCACAGATTCTCAATTCGAGGGTTCAATGCGATAGAAACGCCCAAAGAGTTTTTGGGCTGAGTACCCTGGATTCCAACTATCCAATGACCATAGAAGAGCAGATGTAAACCCGGTTGGTATTCCGAACTAGTCTACTGAAGTGGTCATTTGGGGCTGAGGGTTGACGAGTTTGGTGGGGGTAAAAGGCTTCGATTAAGCGAAACCATTGGGCTGAGAACCTTGATGGGGCGTTTCAAATGGCTATGTTTACTCAATAGAGAAGGTAGAAGTAAAATGTATTAACATGTGGTGGAATAGCTCGCAAGCTTGACCACCGCGGAACGTTTTCATCCAATGTTTCAACGGCTGTGATCGGCTAAATCTCTCCGGTGTGGAGTTGACGGGGATCACAACCGTAGATTATGCTTCTTCCACATCCACCCTTTCTGTCAAATGCCTAACTTGGACGTGAAAACCACCTCAGCCTCATCCACGTAAGGTGACAAGCTTTCAGGGTGTAGAAGACTAAGCCACAAATCCACGTGCGATCAGTCATGTTGTGAGGACGCCATGGAAAGTTCCCTGGTAATTGTGTGGTTGATCCTAGGACTTTTCGAAGTCAATTGATAATGGAATGGAATTGTACCGCCCCTGAAATCCCTGAGAAATCCCTGATATCTGACATATCAACACAATCCTACTCTGTACAAGATATAAGTATATCCTGTGACCGCAGAAACATTTTTAGATCATCGAAACAATCAGTTTCCCTCTCATCTCTTATTCTCTTATCTCATCTTCTCTCACTTCGACCTCACCCTCAACCTCAATTAACTCTCTCGGATCTGTTTTTTCATACCTCACGCTCGTTTTCACACGCATCGATTATCATACACCAAATTACTTCTTCAAAAACACCATAATCATGCATCTCGCACCATTCATAAGCATTGCTCTCGCTAGCACCAGCGCCCTTGTATCAGCCAGCGCCATAATTCCACGATCTCTTTCCGTCGATGAGATGCTCGCCTACATCGATGGCGAAGTCAAAATAGTAAACAAGAACGCCTATTTCGCTGAAAACGGCGCCCACGCGGCACCAAGCAGTAACCTCACATACACACCCCCCAGTCAACAACAACCTTTGAACGGTACCCTCGCTAGAGTTTCTAGACGGTTTGGAGCACCACCTTGCCAGAAACAAGACATCGTATTCAGCACCCTCGACGAGAGATTTCTGGGAGACGACATCATTATGTCCACTGTCGTCCAAGCCGGTGAGACGGACGCAACAGTTGCTATTACAGATGGATACGAAATCGGAAACACAATTGAAACTTCTTCCGGAGCTTCGCTGAGTTTCTTCTCGGATATGCTTGGTCTTTCTTATGGAGTTGAGAAGGGAAGGACTTGGACGTCTGTTTACTCAAACGCCTACACATTTACCATCCCAAAAGGACATTACGGAGTCGTTGTCAGCAACGTATGGACCAACCGCCACCAAGGCTACAGAGCCATCGGATGCATAGGAGAAGCACAAGATAAATCCACCTACAAAAGTGATTCTTACGAGACCGGATCCTACAACAAATTGAACTGGCCCAAGGGAACCATCAGTCTCTGTATCTCAAAGGATTACCCAATCAAGAAGTGCAGGGGTACCGGAAACCTGGAATAAGAATGGGCTCGGAAGCGGGAGTTCTTGTTTTTTGTCTTAAATTCTAATGTATATTGTTTTTCTTCCACTTCTAACTTCGTATGTGAAATGTGTTTCAGGGGATATGCATGTATGATGGGGTTGATCCAAGAAACGTGACTTTCGGCGTCTCCGTGAAATGTTGTCAGCGGAAGGGTCTTCGCTTAATTCTATAAATATATCTGCACCCATTACCACGTACTTAATCTTATTTTCACCACCAACAGATCGCGTCATTTCTCCTTCCAGGTATGAAGAAGCGTGTCATTGGATGAATATTCACACTAAAAGTCCCAGTTAAGTAAGTGCATCCAAGTTGGGCTTCGCTTATCGCTATCTTTCCCATGTTTCCCTGAAATCCGCCTAGTTCTGGATAGTGCTTTTGAGAAAGATGGGCAATAGCGCATAATTACTCGCCCAAAGAGGCGAAACAAGCTGTCCAAGGAACCTCACGTGGAGAAATACGACGGAGTAATTTATCAAATCTGCGATGGAAATTGTAGCATAACTCTAGCTAACATATTAAGCTTGATGGATGTGGAAAGTGATGGACCCGTCTTATCTATCTCACTGATGCGAACGACCTCACCTGACGAATCCTCATTTCTTCTACCTATACAACAGCAGATAAGACAAGGGAAGTAAAGTAGTAGATGAATGTGGCTAAGTCGCTTTGTGGTATCCTTCTCGGTCCATTGATCCGAGATTAGATCTTAAATCTCGGGAGGGGATTCCAAAAATCTGGGGAAAACTCAGTTTTCCGAGATTTTCCAAAAATCCGAGCAGGAGATCATCTCCGTAATATGGACTGGCTTTCTTCAAGTATCTTGAATCTCTTATCCCCAGTACCGCGGGGAAAGTTGAGCGTGAAAATTTGCGGGCGGTGGACATATGAAGTATCCATACCGAAAATTTTGCTGGCAGATCTTTTTTTCTTCGATGGAGAATGGAGGTGATGTTTGAAGCAAGTTCGATTGAGTAGCAGCTGGACTTCTCCAAAGTTCCCAATGGACGGACGGCTGTCATTCTTACTTATATCGTTGCTATTTAACTTTCCTACGAACTACAAGTCCAAGCTTATAATTGCCATACCTGCGCAGCCGCGGCCACCAAAAACCCGAAGCGAACGAAAGTGGGTCAACCCTCCAAAGCGCGAGATTGTCATTGGTCAGAATTGTCTTCTCTGATTCTCTGAACATCACGCACCGGATCACCGGTATTCGATTGATGATCAATAATCAATTGAACTTGCGGCAAGACATGAAGATATACTTTGGCACCTGAAAGAAGCCTCGATAATAAGCCGTAGATCAGACGTAGGAGATGATAAAAATACTTCGAAGTACACCGTATTTTTTGCTTGGCGGGAAATACCCAAAGATTCCAAACTGAACCCCTTGATGATGATCGTCTGCCGAACTTCGGCATCTGAGTTGTGGTGTTTCAGTGGGATGAACCTTACTACGACTTCCTTTGAAATTCTTTTGAGAGGTCCGAGTTATGATGGATTTTGTAGATAGTAAGCTTTTTGGGCTGCGACAATATAAATTCTTACAGGTTATCGGTAATTGTATGTTGAAAGGATTGAAAATCTTTTTGGTTATCTTCTGCTGTTTTCATATCTTTCTTGTTGTCTCTTTCTCGACGTTGTTTTTCTGCTCTTGCCTTGCGTTTTGGTCAGTGCACGATATCGTGAGGTTTGATTTTCTGGCAAGTGATCCGTACAGTCGTATTTCCTATATCACCTCGAGTTTCGTACTCGAGAAGTACTATCAAACCCGATGATCCCAAAGGGAATTTGCCCGTGTATATGCTCTACAGAACGACTCGCCAAGACTTTGAGCCTCAAAAGCCACAGAGTCTGAGAGAGACTCGGCACATGGAAAGAAGGTTGAGGAAATCCGGCCGGCTTTCAAGAGCCACTATGCCTCTTTGAGACGAATCAAGCTCTAATGTATTAGCCAAGACATCTTGTGTTCAGAATGGAAGGTATTTTCCGCTTCTTTGGGGCCAGAGTTGTGGAATTTCGTCGGAATTCGTGATAACCTCAAGTATGATCGACACTTGGCGAGACCGCGGGACACACGTTTATCTGGAGGCTGAAAAGTCAATAGAAGTGATATTTAAGTCGTCCGCAGCTCTCAATTCATTCGAACTCCAAATCATAATCATTACTTTCTTATAACTTCTTCAGTCTCTTCACTTCTACATACAATTTTTTAAACTTATAATATCTGGCATATTACCTTTTTTTACATACAACAAAATGCAATTTTCAAACATCTTCGTCATTGCCGCTTTGGCAACTGGGTATGTCTCTGCAATCAAAGCAAGGGAAATCCAATACTAACATTTGCTATTAGCGTGTTCTCACATCCTACTGCTGCTATCCGATCTCAGAGACGGGATCTCCACAGCGAAGCAACCTGCTCTACCGGCAGAGACGCATTCACCAACGAAGTAAGCCTCCCAATCGAACCCAAACACATAGTCAACAACTAACAATCCGGCGTAGTTACAATTTGATGACGAAATTACCAAAAAGGCATGCGCGGCCTACAAGGCAGACCGCACCGGTAGTGGAGAAGGAGCTCAATGTAGAGATTGTACTGCTATTGAAATAGAGGGATCGACAACCTTCTGCGGCAGTACATCCGAGAGCATCGGTGGTAAAGAGGTAAATAAAATTTCCCTATTCTCAGTACCTCGTTGGGGTTAGGTGCGAATATGAGCTAATTGGGTTTAATAGTGGGAGGCTCTCTGCCAGGCATTCGGTGGTGACCGTGGACACGCCAACGGCGACTAATTGCTTAATTACATCAGGTTTTTGATGGTTTCCAACGTGCAGGCGCGAAGAGACTGTGGAAGTTAGTATTAATTGTAGAAAATAATTGATTATGACACGAATAAGCGAGGCTGCGAAGCTGTCCATTGAATCTTTTGTGATTTGACTTGAAATGGTGAGACTTACTCTAGAAACTTGTATCCTAGGATTTGCATTGGCAAATTGTCGTAGTCGAAAAGTGAAATTCAAAGTCGAGTCGCTAAATCGAGGTTATAAGATTCTCTTCATTTTTTCCCTCCCGATGAGGCGAAATTCTGGGGTTCCCCATAAAGAAGAGTTAGCAAAGGACCTCTGATGTCCCCGAAGAAAGTATCGAAATATATGGTATGTGAGGAATAGGAGAAAGTGTGGAGCTTATATGATTTTATCTAACAAAGGGAGCCGTTTTGGGTAAAGACGATTATATAATTTCAATAGAAAGGTGCCCATCAGCCAAGTGTTTATTGTATTGTACACTACATTACTCACATATAGAGATATGGTAGAGTGTGACAGCTTGGATCAATAAATAACTAGTATCAAAAACACCAACCCAAACCCAACTACCACTTTCTCATTCCCTCGATCAAAACACCACTTATTATCAAAAATCAATCTCAATCCATTGACACTCCTATTTCAACAAAAACATCTCACACAACCCCAATTCAAAATAACTGCTAGTCCACTTTGCCATAGTAAAGGGGGTGAACAGGTCTTGACGAACCCCTGCCCTGTCTATATTACGGATTTGATTTGGCATAATTTTCAGCGAATCCAGCGAATCAGAGAATTGTATTTGGGCAATACAGACTTTGATCACATATGATCTGCGTAACAAGGTCAACTCTTAGCTGTCGACCCTCTTTAGTGAAGCTCATCTTTATCTCTGCCTCAGATCCAAGGCCACAACGCTAGGCTAAATAAAGCGACACCTATTATTTTCGCGAAGCCAGACCCTTTTGAACCTCAACATCCGCAACAATTGAAATCTCAAGCAACGTTCTCACGATGAGCTCTAACAAGCGAAAGGAAGGTTCAAACGGTGGTGGTGGAAAGCAGGACTTTAAGAGGAGTAAGGTATGTTGTTGATTTGTCTCAGTTTTGATGCCGATTTTCATTTTTGCGCTCATGGATATGCTTGGGTGAAGCGAATAGCATCGGATTCGCGACTCAAATAATATTCTTGAGCCTTTTTATTTCGTTTTATTTGCGGTATTGAATTCTTTTTGTGGTTGGATGAGACTTTTCAATCTCCTTTTCTTGAATATCGGTGTGCTATTTTCATGGTTATCTTGCATCTCATAGCGTCATTCATTACCTACCAATCATATTCTGAAGTCAAAGCAGATAACTAATCGTTATAGGGTGGATCCGGTGGAAAATGGAAAACTCCAAATCATAAAGCGAAAGATGAGGTACGGGTGACAATTGCGCCTGGCGACATTGGGATCTGGGCAACGTGCGCGAGAGGCCAGGAAGGAAAAGCAACGACCGAGTTGAAAAGCATTTTATATATGGTTTGTCTTTAAACATTGAAAATTATAAGAATGCGATACTTACATCTCACAGTTCGCCGAGAAATTCTACGGCCTGACCCAGGAGCCAGAAGATGATGACGAGGAAAAAGAAGTCGATATCGAAGCTTCTATCAAGAAAGAGGCAGCAGCCTTGACCGAAACTCAAGACAAACCAAGGCTTTTCTCTACCGTGCGTATTGATATCGAATGTGTCCTTTTTTTCAAAGTTCAGCCACCGATTGATCCTGTTGAGTTCGTACACCGGATTTGTCTCGAGATCGCCTCGAAACCTGAAGTCCGGTTGACGAGATATGTGAACCGACTTACACCAATGACATTAATTGGGAAAGCCACGGAAAAGGGCCTTGCGGAAGTAGGAAATACTGTCCTGAGTAAGCACTTTCAACTCAATGCCGACGACGACACACCGAAAGATGCAGATGAAGAGAAGAATGGCGAGGAAAGCAAGCCTAAGGAAGCAGCCTCTTCGGTAAGTAACATATTTGAAAAGAAAATTTGCTGTGCAGATGCATCTTATTCAAGCCATTGGATTTCTTCTGTGTACTAACTTCAAATCAGTATGCAATAAGACCCACAATCCGCAACCACACATCCCTCAAACGAGGTCCTCTAATAGAACAAATTGCATCCTCAATCAAAGACATTCATCCCGTCAACCTCACTAAACCCGACAAGGTGATTATAGTCGAAATTTACCAGGTAAGAACATCCCCCAGACAGGAATGAATTCCCTGCACTCCCCAGTTTCAGCAACATGCAGTGCTACGTCGTACTTTCAATACATTCATCTACTAACGCAAATCCAAGACGGTATGCGGAATGAGTGTTGTAGAAGGTGATTGGGAGACACTTAAACGATACAATCTATCCGAGCTCTACGTCCCCATCCAAAAATCCACAGCGGAGTCGGAGCGAGGCGCAAAGAAAGAGGGATCCAAAGACGAGGTTGCTAAAGACGTCGTCTCCAAGGTTGAGGTATCCAATGATAAAGCTGTCGTCACTGCCGACTCTTCGGAAGCGAAATAGGAGAATATCGGTAATTTTGTCTTGTCTAGATCTTCTTCGGTACGTTGCATGAGCGAGCGAGCCTCTTCCGGAAAAAGCAAATCTTGCCTCAACGTTATTACCGGACCCCATCCTAACATACATACCTCCGGAAATAATGAATGAAACCCCTCAAACTACTATGACTTTGACGAAGGCTCTATCTTATGCAGTCCGTCTTTTGTGAGGAAGTTTATAATCTATCAAAAAAAGGAAACCTAGTTGCCTGCCTGCTTGTTTTATATGCAGTGCACCCCCACCACAACATCATTGCCGTTTTCTAATACCGGCGGCCATCACATCACCTACCGTACGTAACTTTACTCAAACAAATCCCCCAACCCAAACAAAATCCCAGAAAGAAAAAAAAAAGTTTCTCTCATGCAACAAATTTTTCACCTTACAGTACGTACTCCGTACGTACAGGTACAGTACATATCTGATAAACAATAATTTCATCGTATTTCGTACCCGTACCCGTACCATACCCCTCAAATTCCCAGGTTCCAAGGTTTCGTTTCCAACCGAACTAACTGTACTCCCTAAGGCACTGTAAGGTAAGGTTACTCCATCTCCATCCAGTCCCAGTCCCAGTCCCAGTCCGTGACACCCCTGATCGCTCGCTAACGCGCTACCAATCGGGAGGGGTGGGGAGGGGGGAGGGGGGAGCGACGGGTGACGTGCCGTGCTAACCACATCAGCCCAAAATAAACGAGAAAATATGTCCCGGGAATTTTTTTTCTGCATTTTTTCTGAACGAACGAATTTAAAAGGAATCCGAGATGAATCGGTGGAGGTGTCGGGGGCCTGTCCTTTCCTGGTCTGGTCTGGTCTGGATACTTGAGTAGTTCCTGGAGAATTAAATGGAGGGAGTGGGTTTGGGTTTGGGTTCTTGGCTACTGTTTTCTATTTCCCCTTTTGTCGCCTTGAGTCTTTGCTGCATTGCTACATAAGAATCTTGACGATGTTGGTTGGGGTCTAGGGCTGAATTGTATGTGATGAGGATGAATTGGATGATGATGCGATGCGATATGGGCACGTGGCGGGTTATTTCTGAGGTGAAGGAAGGAAGGTGTAGATGTAATGTAATGTAAGCGATTCTGTCATTTTCTGGGCGATCTGATCTGATTGATGGGTTGCTTTGTGAGGAGGGAGGTGAGGAATGAATGAATGGATGAAGGAGTTAGGTGGCTAGGTAGAGTAGATAGAGATAGGTAGGTTGAGGCTTATTATTTCAATAATGTCCTTTTTTTTTTGTATATTCTTGGATTTTTAATGAGTAAACCTGTGCTTTCTCTTTTGCTTTTGCTTTAGGGTAGGTATTTACTTTGGTTGGTGTCTGGGACTATGACATGACATTCAGGCTTCAATATTCAACATTCAACAATTCCAATCTTCCCTTCCCTTCAGATACATGTACCCGAAATGAAAGAAGTGCAAATGCAAATGGGCATGTTATCTTGGACTCATCAAGAAAAAGAAGAAGAAGAAAAAAATAACTTCCAAAAATGCAAGGGAAACCGGGACAGGGCAGGGCGGGCCTGCATATAGAATCTTCTGACAGTAAACGTGGTCGGTTATAAACCCATGTGGTTTCCGTATCCAACCCATCCATTTTCATGGCATTTCCAAGGATTTCTTTCCCATCCATCTTCGCCAACTGGGTGACCATCAGGTTGAAGTTGCAACCAACCAGTAGGAGAATTTCGAGCCCTGTCCTAGACTCCGTCTAAGGCTCCATTCCGCTGTCGGAGAAAACCAAGCTTCCATGAATGGAAGAAATCTAATCCCGCCTTACGGCGGAAGGACGATGAGGATGGATATTCGCTTCGAGTTTCTTGAATATCGGAAGTTCAGGTTCTAGTGCACTGCACTGCACTGCACACTCCGGTTGCTGTTAGTAAGAAAGATGGGGAAACACTAAATTAAAATCGTGGATGGCTGGCTGGCCGTGTTGATGTTGATGGTGATGTTGATTCCATGCCAACCCTTCGTTCCATGGCCAACAAATTGCCATGATGAAGCAACCTCGCCTGTCTGTCTGTCTGCCAACAACCAAATCAACCCCCCACCTCTCCCGCGTAGGTAAGCCAGGTGAGGTAATCCATACCTAAGGAAATCAATATCCCTCCCCACCGCTCCTCTGTACGATCCCCCGCCGCCCATGCGCACCGGCCTTTCGGGGTGTACATCCGGCAGGCCCAACTGTCAGGTCAGGTTCAGGGTAATGGGTATCTAGCCTAGGACGGGGGGGATGGGGGACGGACCACCAACATCTCGAGTAATCGAGCCCGTTTCGGTAACAGGCAGGAACCTTTTTTTGTTCGTTCGTTCCCTCTTTTTGAAAAGCGAAAGCGAAAAGCTGTACGTACGGTTTTCCCATGAATCGGTTCCAGCGCCTTTCCTCTCGCTTCTTTTGTACCCAATCGGTCTTACTTTTTCTGCTTTCCCCCTCCCCCTCATGGATGGCCGACGCGCTTCAAGGTCACGGATAAGACCGAGTTTCATCACATTTTTGGGGGGGGGTTTTGGCTGAGATGTGATCTGATCTGATCAGGTTGGCTGATGCGATGGACCTGGAGGTACCGAAAGCGTCCGTACCTACCGCTTTGCTTCGGCTGGGGACATGGATATGGATATGCTTAGAGATGGATGGATTCGTTTCGTTTTGTTGAGTTCCCGTTTGTGCATGGTGGATGTATCGTACATGTACCGTATATACCGCTCCAGGAAACCAAGGTTATCCGAGAAACAATAATTTGTTGCTTGTCTTTCTTATATACGAATCATCCCCTCGAATACATTCAAGTTACGTACTGTACTGTACCTTTTCAGTACCTTTTCAGCTGTTATTGTATGTGGTGTGTTGTCTGTGGTGTGTTGTCTGTCGGGTTTCGCTTACCGTCCACTCACTCTGAGATCTGATTCGAGATATCTATCTGTTGGGAGAGAACAATCACGAATCTCATAATTTACACCAAACAGCACTGCAATACGCGAATACATCAGGACCACAATCATCGGGAAGGACACAATCTCATAGCCGTTGATTCAGCTACTTGTTCGCCATAAGCTTTTCTTCCACTCTCTCGCAATACATATATTACGGTCCAAATACGGAGTATCTCCATGTCGACATCACTACATCCATCCCATATTACATCATTGAGTATCTCCAAAATGCCAACTCTCAACCCCTTCGGACCAGCACGACCACAAATAACATCCCTCATGTACACTCTCCCAGTCCTACGACTAAAAGAGATTCTCACCCATGTGGCACCATCCTCAACACTGGGACCCGTCGAGGAAATCCCATCAACACAGTTACCGAGATTATATAAACTCAATATGTCCGATAACAGCAAACTCCTTCTTTCCTTTGCGCCGAGTCTGATGATCCGACTTCTGAGACATGAGGGAGCGATTGTTTCCTCTGAAGCGACACTTATCCATTTCATCACTTCATCAGAAAGGACATTGGAAATGGAAGGAGAACCATGTCCTCAGATTGAGACTTCGAACTCGAAGATAACACTATCAACTCTCCTCCCCAAGATCCTAAAATCCTCCTCAAACAACAAAGAAATGGCCTACCCCTACACAATCTCCACCCTCCCCCCCGGAGTCCCCCTCTCCACCCTCTCAACCCCCCTCAGTATCCCAGACCAGCACACCCTAGAAAAACAAATCGGGACCCTAACACGGAGCCTCGCCTCCCACATCTCACCCACAGGAACCTTCGGAACCATCACAAATGTACTCCCAGATGCATATGGAAAGACATCTGGTGCACAAGCTGCAAGACCAGCACCACCCGTGGGATGTAAAAAGTGGTCTGAGGCGTTTAATTTGTTGTTAGAAGGCATATTAAGAGATGGGGAGGATGCGGCGGTTGTGCTTCCTTATTCCGTTATTAGAGCGCAGTTTCGACGGTTGGGGGGGTATTTGGATGGGGTTACGGTTCCGAGGTTGGTTGTTCTTGATGTGGGGTGTGAGAGGAATGTTATGGTTGAGAGGGGAAGTGAAAGCGAGAATCGTACTTCTACTTCTACCTCTACCTCCACCTCAGAATCAGACATCAAAATAACAGGACTTCGAAGTTGGAGTCTGGGAGCATTCGGAGATCCATTAATCGCAGATGTTTTTGAGAACCCATCTGAAGCCTTTCTAGAAGGATGGAACGCAGCCGGAGAAAACATCATAGAGGATGAAGAGAACTCCGGGGTCAGAATATTATTATATCGCGTTTTCAGCGCTGTTGTTAGTATAGTGAAAGAACACTATCGACTACAGATGGATAGTAGTAGGAAGGAACTCGATGGTCGAAGGAAGTTAACAAGTGTTTTGGCTGAATTGGAGAAAGTGGATTTTATCCCCTGTGATGCGCTGAAGAGAGCGAGGAGGCCGTCGAGTAATAATGAGATAGAGGGTTTGAAGAAGGCGAAGTTGATGGAGTAGATGGGGGAAGGGGTCGGTCACTTTATGGCGTTTGGGCGGGCGTTGGTTTTCTTTGGTTGGAATCTAGAAATATATACCCCGATTGGTTTATCCAGTCCTTTATAATATAGACGTATACAATTGTTAATCTTTGATATTTGATATTATGGTTTCCTCCCTATCGTTGATTCCTCTTCATCTCGTGGTAATTGCATGCCCATCATTCCCATCAAGTTACCGCCGGGGCCTGGCATACCTGCTTGACTTTTAAAGCTTTCGAGAAGATTCTTCGCAAGGTTGAAATCAATATTGATATCATCGTCATCGCTCTCTTCATCTGATTCATCCGCATCTTTTCCTGTCTTCTTAGATGTTCCTTTGCTTGCAATTGCTGGATTTTTGTCAGGAGCAGGATCGAGGTTGAGGGCCCCAGCCTCAGTGAGTTCCGCTTCCATGCTCTTCATCAATTTTTGGATTTCTGCTACTTCGTTCTCCTCATCTGTTTCCTCATCTGAAAGAAGTTCTTCGATTCGATTGTTTTTGGTGAGTTTTGGTACTGCTGTACTCTTCCCTTTGTCGGTCGTTGTATCTTCAGCAGGCAATCCCATCATTTCCCTCATCATTCTCGAGAACTCCTTCTCATCAAAACTCATTTCCTTGTCTTCTTCATCGCTATCTTCGCTATCTTCGTCACTATCGTCGTCGTCATCGATATCCATGTCATCAACTTCAGCTCCGTCAACACCAGCTTCATCATCATTGAGAAATGACTCAAATCGTTCAACCATTTTCTTCAAATCTGCCTGTGTTTTGGCGTCTCCAAATCCTCCCGGAGGTTCAGGTCCAAACACGCGTGCCCCTCCTGGTTTCTTCTCCTTGTTTTTCCCGTCCAACTCCCGTTCAAAATCTTCAAAATTAATATCAAGCCATTTCTCATCATCTTCTCTCGTTATATCTTTCCACTTTGCAATCACTTCGCCTGTAGGTAGAACTTCATCACCTGCTTCTAGATCATCAAGTAGTATTCGTATCTCGCGCACTGCACGATTATCTCCGTTCTTAGGGTCATTGAGCAACATCTCAAAACCGGAGGTAATCTTCATGCCCATTTCGAGTCTTGTGTGTTCTTTTCTCATCGTGTCGCTTGAAACGGCCTCCTTTTCTGCCTTTAATAACAAGTCTTTCCATGCTAGTGGAGCGGAAAATTGTTGGGACTTTAGCTGGGCATAGAGAACTCGCGTGAAACGGACTGAAACTGTAATTAAGTCTTCAGGAATGAATGTGAGCTTAGAAGATGCTGTTTGTAAAGGCTTTAATGCAATGGGGTCTCGGAGGTAAAAAGCTTCTGTAGCTGGAGCTATGGATGCGGGTCGGTCATGTAAAATGTAGGCTAATTTTCTGGGTAATGCTACTACAGCATAGTGTAAAGAAGCAGAAATCTGTTCAGGATAGTTTCGTAATCTATAAAATGCTTCTGCTTCGATGAGTGGAGAGTTTATTAGAACGGCAGGAGTTTTCGAGATTGTTTCATGGGCTTCTTCAAGCGTGAGAGGTCGTGAAATCGGAGCAGTCGGGGAGGTCGTGGAAGTAACTGCACTCAAAGGTATAATGCGCAAACTATTGTTGTGAATCCATACCTAGCATCCAAATAAGTCCATGCCTGTCTGATTTTGTGCGAACAGATTACTGACCCTGTTGTCTGCAATCTCTGGGTTCAACCATCGAGGTAAGGCATTGGCGGCTTCAATCAACAAGAATTCGCCATCTGTGTCCACAATTTTGATCCATAAGTCTGGGAATCGGTTGCTTAATTCTTTGAGCATATATACAATAAGCCATTCGTCGTCGACCGAATCCCCAAAGTTTGTTATTCCCCGAAGATGTATCATCCCTAGAAGTTATCGTTAGCCTGGCGCAAGCGTATAAAAGGAACCAGCTCGCACCTTTTTCCTTTTCCAACTCCAACTTGAACCCATCCCGTTGCCATATATATTCCTGCAAAAGGCCGTCTGCCAGCTTCAGCGCTTCCTTGCGGACCACTTCCAATCGCGATACTAACTCTTTTGGTGACTTTAGTTTTGCGTCAATGACAAATAGCGCATACTCGACACAATCCTCAGGAAGCCGTTTCGGAAAACCATCAAAGTTATCTCCAAACAAGGGAAAATCATCTTTAGACGGTGCGTCCATTTTGTTGTGATAGTGATAAGACCAGGTGTTTAAGTAAGTTTGGATGAGGCTGAGGCCGAGATGATGATTGTCGCTGCCCCGCGATGCGAAAAAAGGCTTGGCATTTTTGATTGCAGGGGGGACGAGGGAACCCAAACACGGCTAAACCGAAATGGGGATTGTAAACAACGCGACTTCTCCACGGGCCAAAATACTTGAACCAACCTCCCCAACTTAATACCATTCTTGCTTTTTTTGCATTGGAGTTGATGGCTACGAATTTCCATTTTGAATTTTCACGGCATTGCTTATTTTATCTACATTAAGAAATCTTACAACACTCCTCGAGCTTTCGGGCTCGCGACGCGAAAAAAAAAATGGTTCACGCCGGAGTGGGTGGACTAGATACTCCACGAACAAATATTGGAGACGCAACATACTTGGGAAATGGTAAGGATTTCGACTTCGATATCTCCCAGGAACCATCGTTCCAATCCCCTTCGAAGGACAACAACAATCTCGTCAATCAGATGCAAAAGGGTGGACGCGGCGCCATCAGAACACCACGGAGTCGCACTGCCCTTTCAGACCGACGAAATCTTCCCGCAGGACTCGGAGGAGGGGAGTTCACACCATTGCTGAAAAATGCCACCAGAAATAGTGCTCTGCGAAATGGGAAAGAGAACTCAATACATACGCCAGGGTTTTTGAGAGGAGATGGACTGGACCATATACCTGAAGTAAGTGTGCTACCAGCTTTAAACAGCTCAGTATATGGAGGATCGCGAATGGGAGATTCATACATGGCCGGCACACCCGCACCTCAACTCGACGATGCCAGTAATGCGTCAACGCCAATGGCATTATTACCCCGGCGCAATGACGGCCCTGGAGTGTTGCAGGACGGAAACCAACTGTCCTTGCGGGAACAGGAAAATGTTATAGACAAGATCGAGAAGGAGAACTTTGGACTTAAGCTCAAGATCCACTTTTTGGAGGAAGCGCTGCGAAAAGCTGGTCCTGGTTTCAGCGAAGCCGCCTTGAAGGAAAATACAGAGCTCAAGGTGGACAAAGTTACAATGCAAAAGGAATTGCTTCGATATCGAAAGACGTTGGGCAACGCCGAACGCGATGTAGAAGTGTTCCGACAACAGGTCTCCGAAATGCACGAAAAGATGAAGCAGAAGCATGCCAGCGAGGGCCAGAAGGAGGAACTAAATCGTCTTCGTCGTGCCTTGGAGGACAGCGAAGCAGAAGTTGACCGTCTGAAGCTCCAAGAAGATCAATTCGAAGACTTGAAAGATACTATCGGTGATTTGGAAGCGGAAGTTCGAGAGAAGAGTCGTGTCATCGAGGATCGTGATGATGAGGTTGAAAACTTGAAGGACGAAGTAGAGAAGCATCTTGAGAGTATCGCTACCCTGAAGCAATCTGTCAAGCAGGAACAGCGTCGAAACATCGAACTAGAGGAAAAGCTCCAGGCCAATGATGAACTCGAGGATGCAAAGGAAACAATCGAAGAATTGGAGCGCGACCTGAGACGTGTTAAAGATGAGTTGGATGGAGTGAAGGAGGAACGCCAGGAAGCAATTAAGGAAAGAGAACGTGCACAGAGCGATCTCGAAGAGCTTCAAGAGGAGATGGCCAACAAATCGATTACCACCAAGGGTCTTAGTCGTCAAGTCGAAGAAAAAGCCAACCGCTTGCAAGATGAAATCGACGATCTTCGCGAAAAATATGACACTCTTGAGGAAGACTATGGCGAGAAGGAGACCGAATGCGAGAAGCTCGAAAGAAAAATCAAAGATTTGAAAGAGCAAAGTGAATTACGCGAGCAAGAACTTGAAGAAAATATACTTTCGGTCAAGAACGAAAGTCAGAATGGTTCTAAGCAACAAGAAACTCTTTCCAAACAGCTTGAAGCTACCCGTAGCGAACTTCAGCAGAAATCCGAGGCCAAGGATCTTTTGCAAACACGATATGATGCTCTCACCCAAGAATCTGGTGGCCTTGAGAAGGAACTCGCCAAAGCACGTGAATCTATCGAGGACCTTGAAGATAAACTCGAGCACGAGAAGACTGTGGCTCTCAACAATGAGCGAGAAGTCAGAGATGAATACAAGGATGAGATCAGTAAACTCAATGATGAGATTGAGGATCTGCGTGCTAAGGTCCGAGAAATGGAACGACTCTATGACAATGACAGCGATAAATGGGATAGTGAGAAACGAACGCTGGAATCGCAAAGAGACGCCGCTGAGGACAAAGCCGACAATTTGCAACGGACGATTGACAAGCTTCAAGTGGCTGAGGGTAGCCTTTCTAGCAAGGAGTCCAGACTGAAGGAAGCCCTCGAAGCAGAGAAGGACCGAAACGCAAGCCAGGAAGCAGCACTCAAGCGCCAAATTGAGGAGCTCAACGAAGATATAGCCGACCGCCGTAAATCCCTCGAGGAAGCGAAGTCCGAATTGAGGAACACATGCGAACAATTACGACTTAGCCAAAGAGAGCAGAAGAGCTTGTTGGAAAAGGTTGAGGGTCTGGAGGATGAGGTAGAGATTCTACAAACAAGCCTCGATGACGACACTCAAGCCAATGATGAATTGATCGCCGCAAAGCACGAATCCGAAAGTCTCAAAAGGCAAATTCAGACTTTGAAACAGGATGTAGCAAAAGCCGAAGCTGTTGCTGACTCTGCTCGTGATGAGCTTGAAGCCTACCAAGATGATGTTGAAGCCGGAAATGGCAACAATGAAAAGTTGCTATCCACTATTCGAGACGTCCAGGCTCAGCTTGCCAAAGTTCGGCAGGACAAGCAAGGCCTACAAGATCAGCTGGCTAATTTGAACCTTGAGGTGCATACTCTACGTCTCTCTAAGGCCGAGGCTGAAGCAGAACGTGATGAGCTTTACAGCCAGATCAAGTCCTCGAAGCACCACGAGGAAGAGACATTCCGATTTGATCAGGAACGTATTGACCTCCGAACATCCAAGATTAAGCTTGAGGCTGAAGTCCGGCGTCTCAAGGAGGAGAACAAGGCAGTTCTTTCCCAGCAGGAGTTATTGGAACAGGAATTGCAACAAGAAATCGATCGAGCCAATTCAGAAGAAGTGCGCCTTTCTACCGAGATTCATGATCTTGAGAAACTACTTCGGGGTTCCTCGGAAAAGAGGGAATTAGCAACTGCCAAGAAAACCATTCAACAATTTGAGAAGCGCATACAAGAATTAGAGGAACAAGTATCGTCAGGAAAGGGTGGGGATGATGATGCGACTCATGAACTTTCTCTCATCCGATCCGATCTCAATAAGTTGCGACAACGGGAGACAGAATTCCTTCAACGCGAAGCGACGCAAAAGGAAACCCTTCGTGGCTTGAAGCGCCAGATAGTCGAACTTGAACGCAAAGCTCATGATGCAGAACTTTCTCGATTAGTTACATCCTCACCCCCATCATCCTTCAATGGCTCCGCACGAAAGTCAGAGATCATTGAAATTCGTTCCCAACTAGCATCAGCCCACCAATCTGTCAAGGAAATGCGCTCGCAATTGAAAAGCGTCGAAAAGGAGAGTGCACGTAAGCTCACTTCTGCAAACATCGAGCTTCAGTCTCAAGCTAGAGCATGGGAAGCAGAGAAGGACGAACTTGAACGATCCATCGATGATGCCCAGCTCAAAATCGAGGAACTCCGTGCTAAGAACACTACTTCGGAAGCCTCAATTACTCGATTACGAGGAAAGGTTGATCGACTTGAGAAGGCTCTTCAAGCTGAACGCGCCAACAGTACTGGAGATCGTACCATGGCACTCGAGCGCCAGGATCTCCACGAGATGCTCAGAGAAACCCAGGTCCAAGCCGAATCACTGGAAATTCAAGTCGAAGAGCGAGAAAAGACCATTGCCGCCATCTCTGCAGTGGAGGCAGAATTGCGACTCCATCTTAAGCGTGTACGCGATGAACGAACTCAACATAAATCCAAGGCCGCAGCCGCCCAAGCCCAATTAGAGAACTTAGAACGACAGCTTCAGGAAAACCAACAGAACTGGGATGTCGAAAAGAAGTCCTTGACCAAGAGCATCAAGTTAGGCTCTGCTAAGAAAGAACTCGAGAAGTTACAGCGCCGTTTTGAAGAAGCTCAGAGAGTTTGGGATAATGAGAAGGTTGCTCTTACAAGGGGCGTTCGATTCGTTAATACATCTGTGTCAACGGTCAATAATCATAACGATGACGATATCGAGGCTCTCAAGAAGGATTTTGCGGCCAAGGAACATGTTCACGTCAAGGAAATGCGAGGAATGGCATTACAAGTCCAATGGCTCAAAGCCCAAGCAGCACGTGAGACGGCATTCCGAGTCCAAGCAGCTTATGCAAAGAGATACATGGGCTTGCAAATCGACATGTATCAAGCTTGGTAAGTTCCCCTCTCTCCTCCTCCCCATCCACATGTTTATATTTACTTTTACTAACCCATCCTCCCAGCAACCGTGCCGATCTCCGACTATTGGAATCAACAGGCGTCAAAATCGAGCGCAAGAAGAAACCCAAGACTTTCACCTTTAGAATGGTCGCCCAATTCGTTCGTGCAACGGTACGTATGCAGAAACAAGCCGAGGATTGGAAGAAGAGCACTGCTATCCGTGATCGTCTGACTACTCAGGCTCGCAAGGAGGCGAGGGAGAGGATGGCACTTGAAGCGAAGGAAGCGAAGGGTTTTGAGTCCCCGCCTGGTTCGGTGAGGAGGAAGGGTGGGTCGGCGTTGAGACAGTCGTTGTTGCATGGTGGGGGGGTTTGGCAGAGTAATGGGAAGATTGCGTAGGTGCCGATTGGGGGGTTTTTGATATTGCCGTATCGAATTGGGGGGTTTATTTTTTTTTGAACTGTGTTGGGATGCTGGCGTTTTTAGGGTGGGGATAAGGAACGGGACATACCATACCAGATTGCAGTTTCGTTTCGATTCGATTCTTGGAATTTTTTCTCTTTCTTTTTCTTTTTCTTTTCCTTCTTCTTCTACTTTTGTTTTTGGAACGAAGGAAGGAAGGAATGGATGTATGGATGGGAAACATGGAATTTCCATTTCATCAGTTTCTTGTTTTTCTGGTTGGCCAATGATTGATTGGATTGGATGAGCGTGGTTTTTTTTTTTTGCGCTTTTTTTTTGCTTCTTCTTCTCCTTTTTTTTGTGCCTTTTTTGAGTTCTTGAGTATTGTGTATTGTTTATGACTAGGTAGGTAGCTAAGGTATAGGTTCCCTCCGTTTGGGGGTGAAAAATGGGGATATAATGACTTTTCTTGTAAGGGTTTTTTTTCATGATGAGGTTATGATGTTACTTTTTGTGGTGGTCAATATGATATCTTTTCTGCATCTTTAACGGGATATTACATGAGTGTGTGTATGTGTGTTTTTGATGAGTTGTTGGGCTTTTGCAAGTAGGGTGTGAAAGGTGCGGAAGAGGGGATGATGGTGTTTTGTTATGATGGGCGATATTTCTTTTGCGAAGAGGGGAGGAGGTTGGAGGTACTGTGAGTGAGTAGGTATGGATGGATATCATGTGCGGAAGAGAGGATCCGTAAATATGGGAGGGAACAACCATTTGATGGAAAATATATTAACATCCTCTTCTGTTGCTGTAACTAACTAGGTACAGCTTCACACGAAATAGAATAATTCAATGGGATCAGAACCTAATTCTGTGGATATTCTGTGGGGTTCTATCCTAAACTTACCTATAAAGCTTCTCATGCAGGGGAGGCGGAGATTAGAACGAGCTGTCCAAACTCTTCAAGTTGCCGGCCAATCCCCACCACCCCTCATAGTTTATCTTCAGACATAAAGAGAGAAAAATCGTGTATACGGGAGGGGTAGCTCCAGACATGGACCAGGTTATGCATTCCCTTCCCTTTCTGCGCTCTGAGGTCTCGGCCTGGCTATAGGAAAAATCGATTGAGGGAAAGAAGGAAAGACCGACAGATGGCACGACCCCGTGTGTCGAACGGAGTACTTGGTGGTCCAAGTGATGCCTCTTCCAGTTTGCAAGGATGAGGGGCATGGCAAGCGAGGGGTTCGAAGGTCAACACTTTAAAGGAAGGAGGGGTGGGAATTTGAACCCCGCGGGAGGCTTGTAGATTCGTGTTAGCTATTTCTAGGTACTCACTGTATGGAAATTAGGTAAAGATATTAAGAGAAGGGAAGACCGACCCCTCTATGAATCCTCAATACAGAATTCCGTGCCGAGGACGTGGTATTCGCTTAACCAAAACGAAAGTAAAGTAAAGTAATAAAACCACAGATAAGGGAAGATTTCCATATCATGTAAAATTTATTTCTAGGTACTGTACCATGGTTCTGGGTACACATCCAGGGTATTTGGTATTTTCCCTCGAAAAAGTCAAAACGCCAAGGTAGATCCCTATCTTTGGTTCCCAAGTTGGGTGGACGTCAACTCTTTTTGGCCGTCCCTCTGGACGAAAATGGAAAATCCTGCATGGGATTGGAACTTTGATAGTTGCAGGTGCCGGAATTGATCTCCGGTGATGTAGTACAGGAAGCTTGGAAGATGATTTGTCGAGGGCCTTGAATCTTGATAACTGATAAACGAACCCCGGGTCGAATACGATTTACTAGCGGGGTGGGTTGTACGACCCACATGGGATTTTCTGGGATTTCCCGGTGTGGGAATGGTTGGTGATATGGATACACTGAACATGAGGAAATCGAGGGGAATTTGGGGAGAACACGCTGTATTATGTATACACAGATAAATCATTTAGTTATTATAACCTTCACAATAACTGGTCCACCTAATAGTAGAACCCAAAGTCTTTCCTTAGATATTCCTAAAGAGCCTCAAGTACATCATCGCATGTCATGATGTGCATCCCGCTACATAAACGAGCGATCCCTGTCTCATATTTCCACGTACAGTATCGTACTAACTCTCGCTCTCAAGTTTCCTCCCGTCAAAACACCCATCCATACCATTAAAAACCTCCGACCTCGCAATACCCATCCTATCACACCCCCCAACTCGCTAACCTTTCTCCAAAAGGAAATACAAAAAGTCATTTGTTGCATTTCGCGACTTCTCGTTCTCGCTCTCGTGTTCGGTGCGTCCGTCCGTCCGTTACGTGGTGCATATTTTTTTTTTGCTACCGTTACGTGGTTAAGCGGGTGTGACGGGGGTGTGCGTGACAGCACAGCTCAGCTCAGCACGGCGTGGGATGGATTTATTGGTAGGGTGTACAGCATGCGTACACCACGCGAAAGATATTCGGAACGAAGGATACGAGACCTGCTTCTTGAGGGAATTTTTTGTATGGGATGCACTGCTTACTATTGGAGAAATGTAAGATACTGTAAGGCGGTTTTTGGTCATAGGATGGGGGTTTTGGTAAGGCGTGGGAATTGACGTTGTACTCGAGTAATACGAGTAAGCTGGAAGAACGAGGCTGGTGGAGGGGCTCGTGGAGGGGGTACAGGGGTGTGGTTGGCGATGTCTAGGACTCGCTTCGCTCGTTCCCCTGGACCGACCCGATGAACTTCCATTAGAGGCTTTGAGTCAAACAAGCGAAAGAGTTCAAAGAAAATGAATCAGTACACTATGAATTGTCCATCTGCGTACAAAGCCTTTGTCTTTAATTTACTCGCCTTTGACAAAGAAAGGTTCGTTATAAGAAAGGAATAACACAATGGGCTATTGGGAATATAGTGTTGTTATTGGTGTTGCATCAATATTAATATAATTGGAAGATTATATCCTCTGAGAGAAGAAGGAAAACAAAAGTGTTGAACAAATTCATTTCAAAAGTAGATATCAAGATTGAATTCCTCTCTTTTGTGATTTCTTCTATACATTATCCATATTCAAATACACTGTACGTATATACTCTACATACAAACACCATTACACACACAAACACACACCCAACTCCAAAATGTGCAACCACAACAACCAAGCAAACAACTCCCCCAACTCCCCCCTCTCACCCACCCCATTCCCCTCCTACAGCTCCAGCACCCAATGGGCATGGGATTCCCAAGACCCTTCCGCCGCCAACGCCGCAGCCTTAAAAGCCCTCGACAGATGGGGGTCACTAACCAGACGTAAGACACCATCCGACAAAGAAGCCCATGATATCGAAGATACGTCTTATAAAGGATCACGCAGTAAACTCTCCAAGGTTTTTAATCCAATGGATAAGAAGCCTGAGGTGGGTAAGAAGAGACCTACGAGTGGGTGGGTATCACTTTCTCATATGACTGCTGTTCATGAGGAGGAGGAGAGTGAGGAGGGGGGGGAAATTAAGTCTTGGGGGGATCTTGCGAAGAAACTTAATGTTGAGGCTGAGTTTGTTAAGGTTTGTTGTGCTGGAGAGAAGAAGGATTCTAGTTCTTCTCCTGCGCTGTCGATGCTTGGTTGGGAGGAAGATTCTCTTGATATGAGTCATTTTGATAATGAGAATTCTAACTCTGCTTCTTTAACCCGTACTCCGTCGCCCCCTTGGCGTGAGGAATTTGATGGTTTATCTTTACCAAGAGGTTGGGTCGGACTTGATACTTGAGACTTGAAAAATCAAACTCTATCTGAAGACTGGTGAGTGTAGTAGGATATGAACGGCTTTCGCTACGCTTTTAACTGTATAACTGGTTTTATTCTTATATATTTTAGGGGTAAAAAGCATTAATATTCTTGTGAATATTAGTTTCTGGAAAATATTTAAGGGGATCCTTTTGGCGCCTTTGCTTTCAAGCCCTCTTCTTGATTTTAAAGAATTTTTTGTCTTCACTATAATTACTTATTCTTTTTCCTTACGTTGACTTTTTACTTTTGAGTTTACATTGCATTGTACAAGGGTTGCTGAAATATCATATCAAGGTGTGATTTCAACTACCGTATTAATTGATTTACAAGAGTACATGCGTGGATAAGATAACATTTCATATAAGATAAGGTTCTAATTGTTCAAAAAACTATTATCTTATAAGATTAACCAATTACAGGCCTAGGAGCTCGTTTCAATATATTTATATCACTCTTCGACCACTTATTACAACACCACCACATGCTCTAAAAGACTCACAATTGCAGGACTAGGTACGCAAAAGTATGCCTCAAAGATATCACCCAAAAAAGTCGTATATAAATTTTGAAAAAATTGAAGCTATTCCCACTTGTAACCCCGTATATTTACCCCGCAATCTATTAACTTATTTACTTATATCTATATCCATGTGATCTTCTTCGTCAAAATCTGGTGAGAATTCGTCGTCGTCGTCACTGTCGAATATATCCTCTGAAGCCAGGAAAGTGGACTTTATATAGGGGTAGATGTGATTGTAATCACTCACTTAATTTATGACTTGCCCCCTACAACCACCCTATAGCCACCTTTTGGAATGATTTCAAGACCTATTCCTCGTCTCATTCTCTATACAAAAATTTACTTAATCTTAGACGGGGAATGGGCCTGAACGACTAGACAGGTTGGACGTGGTTGGGAGTGAAACATAGGATAACGAGGTTGGTTAACCCAGCCATCCCAAAAAAGTGGGGCAAATTATGCTGTAAGCTATTACTTTTTTTACAAGATAAGGTTCATTTTGGCCTCAAAACTAACTTTTTATTTATAAGATGGTATCTTGTAAATTAATTAATACGGTAACTTCTTTCTATAATTCAACCTTTGTTTTTTCTTTTACAGAAGTAATATATACTCGTTTTAGTACTTACTCTTCTTGAATACGCTAATTCATGTAAAACTGATCTGATAAATCTTTCGTACGAACTATTCAATATATACAGAAACAAACCCCGTAGTTCATCAGTTTGTAATTTGCAATCCACGCTATTTAAACAAGTACCTCTAAAAGATTCATACTTCTCGCTTAAAAAATGATGACTGAGCTAGTCTATAAGAAACATATATAATCACCTCTATATTATTGTACAAAGCCGTCCTGAGACAGTACTTAGCGAGCATGAGCGACACATTGAACCTTTAAGAAATACCGAAACCAG
This sequence comes from Hymenoscyphus linearis, assembly GCA_900536425.1. NCBI lineage: Eukaryota > Fungi > Ascomycota > Leotiomycetes > Helotiales > Helotiaceae > Hymenoscyphus > Hymenoscyphus linearis. The sequence goes on from UNPR01000114.1 coordinate 103,649, forward strand.
AGACAACGGTTAGACTAACAATTGAGGTATTAAGTTTTAACGTTTACTAATAACTGCGTGTCGTTATAGTAACCGAGTGAATATACTCGGTGGCACGGACCACCTGACGAGGCTGGTCCTGCCTATACTATCCTGGCACCACTTCCACACTTTTGACTCGGTGTGCACATTACAATAGATAGTCTAATACTAAGGTTTTAGCCTCTACTGTATTGCACCCCATATTTGACGAATAGTCAAACCAACACTGCGAAAACCACAATTCTTTCCTAATAGTCGCTCATTAGAAGTCAAGATTAGCCCGGAAAAGGGTTAGCAATGTCTCCTAATAACAATAAATGGACTCGTTGTATTCGAGTTCCCTGTTAGTGTTGATATTCCATTTGAACTGATAGTGTTAAAATGAAATTTAGGACAAAATGTTTGCTAAATCTAAATGGGAAAGGTTTTGGGCTTGGGTTAATGTGTTTACTAACTAATATTTACGATTAATTAAGTTAAATGGCTTATTCTAGTACTTGATTCACTAAATTCTATTACTTGATTATTTTCGGATAATTTAAATCAATAAAGTGTGTTGGGTGAATAGTAAATATATATGTTTAGACTCATGTTAATTTACTAAATTAAATTACTTGATTTTTCTCGGATAATATAATTAGATAAAAATAGTTTAACAATTGTTATGTTTTTTTCAATAAAACTTTCCTAATAGTATTATACCAGATATTTAACAAAATTCAAATGCATAAATGTACTTTATATAGCTAGACATATAGGAATTTATATTACTACGGATATCTTTGAATTTCTTCTAGGACTAGTCAATTTTCTTAAATGTGAACAAAATGTACCCCAGCGACATATCAAGTAGAACCATTTTAGACAACATTTAGTATTACTACGCATTGTCCTTCCGAAGCTCACCTATACTAAGAGTTCTTGCAGTTCTTAGGCACTTTTCATGAATAAGTCCTATAAGGATAGATTGGTAGTAAATGAAGATTTAAACTCAAATGTGGAACTATTTAACGAACAAAAACCCGAGGATTTTCTTACCACTAGCAATATCTGACTGAAACCATGCACTCAACACTATACTCATAAGTGTATAATGCCCTCCACGCTCTTCATCTTACCATCGCTAATAATGTTATTAACCAAGGTCTTAGCAAACACATTAGCCAAATGGCCTTTTGCTTTTGATTTCCCACTCGCCTAGCTAGTAGTGTCATTCCTGATAGATACATATCACAAACTTGGTCGGAATATGGATTTCTTACTTGCCTCCTCCATAGAACTAACTATCTTGATTTGTCTTGTGTGACCATGTCGTCGTCTTTACCAAGGAACTACTCGTACTTCATCCTAGTCATAACTTGTAACTTTCCCAAGGGGGTTTACCCTTTACTCTGCTAAATATCTCCCCTTCGTAATTCCTTGTATACGAGTATGGTATCACCAGAAAAACAACCCAACCTTTCTTGTAGATGAGGAGGAAGTTTAAATATACACTAGAAAAGATACATTTGTTATGTCTAGAGGAATGTTGTGTGGTTAGATTTGTATTGATTGATGATCTCGCTAATCAGTCCTAAAGGAGTCAAAGGACGTCCCCAGATTCCTTGTTGAAGTATCAATGTCAAAATTCGTAGACACCTCAAAGAGATCCTCTAGAGTCAACGATGCTTGTTTATTGTTAGTAGAATTACAGGATAACAGTACAAATAGCTTCAATAGTAGAAGGATATGCACAGCTTTATATACTAACTTTGTTATTAATAATACTACCGCCTTTCTCAGGTGCTCTACTTGAGGAATAGATAAATGGGAAGTTTCCTTCTTGCACCTAAAACTAGTCTGATAGAAAAACGTCGAGTTACTGTTAGCCTTAGCAAGGGTGTCGCAGTCTTGAACTTCCCCCTTTGCCTCCTGAGTGGCCTCTCAAGAACATCATTGTGATTCATGCTTGTTTGGACGGTGAACTGCTCGCTTATTATAACTTTGTCATATCGACTACTGGGGACAGTAGGGAAACTAGGAGCTTTTAAGTAGTTCCTGCTATGCCGTTGTCATAACGTAAGGATCGCAGGATGCTTCGCTCTATCTAGTAGAAATATCCTCACCCTCGCTTAGACGGCTGTGAGTTCTACAATTGGAATCCTATATCCGACAGAAAATCCTGATCTCGAAGGAAATTTTATAGGAATAAGGAATTTTTTTGATATCCCCCCTTAGGAATAACTTACAATACTATTATCAGAGAGTATTTAATTAGTGTAGACTCGACGAGGTCCCGAATGCTTGTTACGTCAATGAGATGTTCTAGAGCGTCGCTAGGGACTGTAGGGTATCATGACTATAGTCTCATGGCATTTATCATGTACTACCAACCTAATCACCCCCGCCTTCTGGAACCCTTGAGTTGCTTTTTGCGCCTTAAGTTGAACAATTCATTCCGCAAAGTAAAGATATTCCCTGATCTTCATCATTTAGTAATTTCGCGCCACCTGTTGCACAGAAACAAGAGATACTGAAGCCCCCCTGTATATAATCACCGCAAATCGAGGCTAGATATTTTCAAGCGCTCATTCAATATGAACTGTATTCCCTATGTACAAGATACCAACAAAGAAAACCAATCTATCTGTAAGGTGCATCCGCTCTAGCGGCAGCGGCCATTTCTGGCTCCCACTTATCTCCATTCGCAAGCAATTTCTCCTACATAAAGTTAGTGACATCGCGCCAAGTCCAGATCCTACTTAACATACCTTGTTGTACAGCAACTCCTCTCTTGTCTCCGTAGCGTATTCAGCGTTCGGTGATTCGACAATGGCATCGACTGGACAACTCTCTTGACAGAATCCGCAGTAAATACACTTGGTCATGTCGATATCATAACGAGTTGTCCTTCTGCTTCCATCCTCACGCTCTTCGGCCTCGATAGTGATCGCCTGGGCGGGGCAGATCTGGTATAATGATTAGAGAAAGTATAATATAAAATAAGTTGGGTTTTCCTTACAGCTTCGCAGAGCTTGCAAGCAATGCATCGTTCTTCTCCGGTGGGGTATCTTCGTAGGGCGTGTTCGCCTCTGAATCGGGGTGAGATTGGACCCTAGAAGTTATTAGTTCTAGTCCAGCAAGCTTGATACGGGATATTTGCCTTTTCAAATGGGTAGAAGATTGTGTAACTACAGCTTGGTTAGCATCCGCAGACACGCTAGAAGCTCAATGGCAAGACTTACGGAGGTCTGAAGAATTGCTCCAATGCGACATACATTCCCCTGAACATCTCGGTCAAGAGGAAGTACTTTCCGACCTGATCAAACCCAGATACCTTGTTCTCATCCCATTTCTCGGGTCTGGGCAGTCGAAAGCCCGCTGGGGGTGGTCCAGAGGGAGTGGCGTATGCGCGAAGGTAGGTCGCTGTGAGTGGTGTTGCGTAGGCAGCGGGGAAATTGAAGTTACGCGCAGAACTCGTGAGCCTAGCCGTTGGTCGGCTTCGGGCCACGAGCATCGTTAAAGGCTTCGCAGATGCCATGATGTTGTTGCTCGTGGCAATTGTTGTCTGGACTCTGGAGGAGGTGGGTTGGCGGTTCTTGAATTTCGGGAGAGCGCCGAGTCGAGGATTCAAAATCCAGGAGCGATGATTGGCCTGTTTGGGAAAGTTTCATCAATTACCATTGCCACAAAACCGACTAAAAAAGAGCTATTGATATCATGAGGGAACCTGGTAGATTACATAAGTAATTTTACTATTTATATTCTATATATTAGATCTTTTTTGATAGACATCATTAGAAATTACCTCAGTATCTGGTACTAGAGCGAGCGTATAGTGACAGGGATTATAAGTCACGTGATGAGTTGAGCTAAAGAAGTTCCAATTGTGAGCAAGCTTGATTATACAAACCAAACTCCACAACTCGACCACACTCGACCCCTCATACAACCCCCAACATGTTCCGAACCGCTCTTCTCAGATCCGCGCGTAGCGCCACATGCCAGGCAGTGCGCAAGTCGAGCCCAATTGTTCGTCCAGCCGCCGCCGGTCTCTTCACAAAATCGCAACTCTCCCCGTCGATTTTCCAAGCAGTACGATGCTATTCGGCAGCTGCCAGTCTTGATGAACCAACCGTGACAGGAAGAATAATTGATCTACTGGCGAACTTTGATAAAGTAAGCATGTTATGTTGGACAACTGGTTGGAAATTTTACTAATGTTTGTCGCAGGTTTCTGACCCTACCAAGGTACGATAATGAAGCCATGATTGATATGGAAACACTCTTTTTGACCGGCAATTAGATCACACCAACCGCACATTTCGCGAACGATCTTGGATTGGACAGCTTAGACACTGTTGAGGTTGTGATGGCTATTGAGGAGGTATGTCAATTGGGAAGCCAAGGGCAGGAATGGACTTTAACGTGTTTGCAGGAGTTCAGTCTCGAGATCCCAGATAAGGAGGCAGATGCCATCCACAGTGGTATGGAACAAATATGCAAGATTTGGAGTGATTTTTGAGAACTGACTTTGAAATAGTTGATAAGGCAGTGCAATACATCCTTGCGCAACCAGATGGTAGGTTTTCCTATATAAAACCCGGGATACATCCGCTAACTGCTTTATAGCTCACTAGACGAATCAATTGTATATTAGGGAAGGGAAGTGAAGGGTTTGGAAGGGGGTCAAATAGCCATTGAATGAGGATTCATAATGGCCTTGCGCAATACAGAATCTGTATTTTTCTCCGAAAGACGTATCGATTCTATGCGCTTGTACCAATGTTTAAACCATCTACTCTTTGTCTCGGGCCCAAGTATATATGGAGTGATTCAATCCGCCTGTAGCCAAACTCAAAGCGGAATTCTTATCATATTGATGTGGTCTATTTGCAGCATAGAGAACCACCTCTCTTCCCGAGGCGACGAGTTCAAAATGAGATTCTTAATACCTGATGTCACATTTGAGTCTACTGCGATCAGTACTAGAGTACTAGTAACTTAGCGGCTGAAACTTTTCCTCTTGTCAAAAGTCCAGTGGCACCATGGCGCAAGTCGGTTCTTTGACGGAGCCTCACTGAAACCCCCCACATCCCTGCCAACTCCATTCATAAGGCAGCTTGAACCTCATTCATTCTCCACACTCCGCTGATTGCGATTCACTTAAAATTCTCCCCAAACCTCGAGATAATTGAACGAACCATTGAACACTGAGACTACGGCCACGACAAACATTCACCGCATACATCTACACATTGATCAGCGCCGCAGAAATCGAGTCGAGGGGCCGCGTGCGGGCTGCGATCCGACAAGAAATCTGTCTTACAGCCAGCCAACTTACGCCCCATCTCAGGTTCGACTCGCCGCCCCTGTGCTCGATCCCTCGCATCCAACTCAACATATACAAAACCACACAATAATTGCGCCATGTCCACCGGACTTACAAGAAGACGAGGTGGAGGCGGTGGTGGTGGAGGAACCGAGAATGAGGAGGGAGATTCTAATCGTGTGGCCTCACCTGCGCCCAAGGCTGGCGGTTCTCGCGACACCGGTGGCCCAGAGACGTCGTATGAGAACGGCGAGAATGGACACAAGATCGCATTTGATCCGAGAGATATTAGTGAGAGTGCGGAACGGAGCAAGCAACCTAAGCTTACGCTGATGGAGGAGGTGCTGCTGTTGGGCTTGAAGGATAAGCAAGTGAGTAGCCCAGCTATCGAGAGGGTCCCTTGGTTTGACGTGCGCAATAAACTAATGCGATTTTATTGTAGGGATACTTATCTTTCTGGAACGACAATATATCATATGCCTTGCGAGGATGCATCGTTATCGAGTTGGCTTTCCGCGGACGAGTGAGCATGCAGAAGGACTCGGGGAGGAGACGATTTCCGTTGGCCGATCGAGTTATTGAGGTTATTGATGATACGTTAACGGGTGAGGTTCTCCTCGACGAGGCCTTGAAGATGATGAAGGCCAGCGAGAAAATGAGTGTCAGTTCATGGATTGATTTGATGAGTGGTAAGCCATCCCTTTCAGCATTTTCTTTCACCAAATTATTCTAACTCTTTGCTAGGTGAGACATGGAACCTTATGAAGATCGGATACCAATTAAAACAAGTCCGAGAAAGATTAGCCAAAGGTCTCGTTGACAAGGGAATCCTCCGAACGGAAAAGAAAAACTTTCTATTATTCGATATGGCCACACATCCAGTAGCAGACGGAGGAGCAAAGGAGGAAATCCGACGACGAGTCAGAAACGTCTTGACGCAACGAACGGTCGTCCTGCCGGGAAGTCAGTTCCTCCCAGAGAATCTCAAATTTAGATACACCCGTACCATCGCCATGGTTTGCGCGGCTTATGCTGCCAATGTTTTGGAGAATGCGCTTGCGACTTTGGGACACGAGTCCCGGGAACGGGCCTTCGCCCAGGTAGACGAATTACTGGCAGAATACAGTCAGTGGCCTTTTGGAAAACGGGCTGGTGGAGCATCGGGAGGCGTAGGCGCAAATCTAGGACAGGTTATTGGGGAGGAGGTTACGAATGGAAAGGATGAGGAATTGCAACTTGAGGTAAGCCACATTTCCATCTCCCAACTCCCGAAAATACGAATATAAGTACTAACACTTTCACAGGTTGTAGCAGCATGTCTCAGTGTCTTTACCAGATTGGATTCCTTGCTATAAGAAGAAAACCCCATCATGATTTAGGGGTGGGGTGGGGGGGGGGGGGGGGGGGGGGGGGGGAGAGAGGAATACACGCAAAACCAAAGAAGAGAGACTCCAGTTTGAGCTGAGCGAGGAAGAAGAAGAAGAAGAAGAAGAACCCCCTTATTCTTGACTGTCGTAATAGCTTGTTCCCTTTTTTTTTTTCAAAGAAAAAAACTTCAATCAACACACACACACACACACACACACACATACCAGGAAGTAAAGAAGAAAAGTAGAGTTTTTTTTTTATTACGTTTGCACACAGGCGCCTTTTTTGGGGTTTTTTTTTGGTTGGTGGGTTTCTCTTTTTGGGGTTTCTTTCTTCTCTTTTTTTTCTTCTCTTGAGTTATCTTATGTTTTTGGTTGGTATGCATGCGTTATTCTTTTATTGATGAATGAAATTTCTCGTTTTTTGTCCATCGTTTTTCTCACTTTTTCTTCTTCTTTGATTATGATTTATTTGAAATCCCGTACAGAGAGAGTAGAGAAAGAGCTAGAGAAGAGCTAGAGAAGAGAATGATGGGATGTGGATGTGGATGTGGATGTGTTATATGTGTATTCTTTTTTTTTCTCTATATTTTTATATTTTTACAACTGTAGTACTTCTACGTGCGTCTGTTTATGTGCGTGTGTGGGTTGATGGGTTGGTTGTTAGGTTGTTGGGAAAGGGAGTTAGTTGAAGTTGAGTCTTTGGTATGTAGGTAGGTAGGTAGAAAGATATGAAATTTTGTTGGAACGGTATTGTAGTTGGATTTTTCTAGTGAGTGAGTGAATGGATGAGTGAGTGAGTGAGTGATGATAACTTGATATGTACAGTACCTAGAAAAGAATGATTATGTTTCTATTCATAGATCCTTAAACACTCTTACAGTACTGTAACCAATCACGAATCACGAGTCCCAATCCCGTAAAGATGTAAAGAATTGAAATGAGTGTACACAAAAAATCGTCGTATTTCAGATTAAACTTCATACAAAAGTTCTCGTAGATAATACCTAGAATGTGGCATGGCAGGCAAACCCTTTCACACAACACAGGAACTATCAACACTGCATCAACAGAAAACCAGGAAACAGGCAAAAACCACAATGCAACGCTTCCCTCGCGCCCAAGAATATGCCCACCCATTCATTCCATTTTTTCTTTCCTCCGACTCTCAACTACAACCCCTCCCATCCCATCACTTCTTCTTCCCACCCCCAAAACTACCCCCCTCAAACCCAGGTCTGCTTTTAACCTTCGGTTTCCCACCCTTACTTTTTACTTTTCCACCTTTAGTACCCTTCCCATCTTTCCGCTTCTGAAGATTTTCCTCTCGCTTCTTTTGCTTCATTGCTTGGCTCTTGGCTACGCCTTCCTTTCGCTCGGTCCACTCCTTCTCGCTCTTCTTCTTCATTTTCTCTTTGCGCTTGAGCGTTTTCTTTAGTAAGGAGGTGTCGTCGCGGACTTTTTCGCCGTGGGCTCGCTTTTTGGCGTTGAGCCAGAGGTCTTTCTCTTCGATGTCGGCGCGTTTTTTCTCGTCGAGGCCTGCTAATCGTAGGCGTTTATTTTCGGTCGCCTGTAGAGCGGTGGCGGGATCTTGGGGGCCCTTCTTCTTAGGGGCATGGGTTGTGGTCAAATCTTCTCCGAGTTGCTGTCCGTCCGCGAAGGCTACACGTCCGAAGGAGAAATTTTGTGGTGGCGAGTAGACTGAGGGGCTCATCATACTTGAGGCTGGTGATTCTCGGGCTGATGTGAGAGCTGCCTCTCGTTGGGCTTCCTCCTCTATCTTGGCCTTCATTCGTAGTTCCTTTTTGTGCGCTCGTCTCTGCTCCTCCTTCTTCCTCCGTGACTCCATAAGTTCTTGTCGATTTCGCGCTGGTGTCCCATCAGGGCCATCTGCCTTTCTTGCGGCTCGAAGCGCGTCTATTCGGGCAGCTAATCTTGCTCTTAGTAGTTCTGGATCGGTTGGGAGTTTGATGTGCTTAGGTGCGGTGGCGGGGGGTATTGTTGAAGATGTGGATGTGTCTGTGGTGCTTGGTGGTTTGGAAGTGCTGTCAAAGATTGGCGATTGCGATCCAGGACTTGATGGAGACGAGTTTTCTGTTTGCGGTTTGTCTTCCAACCCTTCGGCTTCAAATCCCACCATCTCATCATCCACTGCCTCCTCCACATCCACATCGCCATCTTCCTCAGCATCGGCTTTCTTGGGTGCAGGATCTGCAGCATCTTTTGGTGCCGAAACCTTAGTGGTCTTCTCTTTCTTCTGCTCGACCTTTTCTGCCTTCTTTGCTTTCTTCTCCTTCTTGCGCTCCTGTTTTAATCGCTGCTTTTCCTGTTTGTCGGCGGCGGCGGCAATCTTTGCCTCGGCTAAGCTTGCTTCGTCTTTGCTCTCTGCGTCAGCGGAAACCTTCTGCTTCTTTTGTTTCTTCTCCTGTGGAACCTTCAGGCCTTGTTTTGGTTGTTCCTTCTCTACGCCCTCGATATCGGATTCATCGTCAGCCTCGAGCTCCGCTTCTGCGAGCTTCCTCTTTCGCAGTCCTTCGTCCATGATATCCTTTGCGCTCTTGAGCTTATCGGAGTCGGGATCTAGTTTCGCTCTTCTGGCAGCAGCAGCTTGCTCTTTGGTCTGTTTCTTCTTCTTCCATTGATCCTGCGCGGGGTCCGTAAGCTAACATGTTACCTGGACTGGATTCTGATTTCAACGTACACTGTTGTCTTCGCCATAGTAATGTTTTGCTGGAATGAGCGACAGTAATCCATCAAAGGACTCTGCGTGTTCCCGCAATCGTTCCTATTGGATTTTAGTAAATGCGATCTACTACGGAAAAGTTAAGGCGGGGAGAATGTAAGAGACATACCTCCAGGGTACTGTCCGCCATGGTATTTTTAATTGAGAGGCCAATCTGTATCCGTTGAATTATACCCGTGATTCAAAAGTCCTCGTTTCTCGTCCAATCTGGGGTGGCGTAAGGTGGCTAGAAACCGGCGCTGATGATGAACTTTTGTGCAGCAGCAGTTTTTTTGCTTCAAGGCTAGAGATTGTGGGCCACGAACTTTTGTCGGCGTTTCGGTTGATTAGCCGGGCCAATCAGCCAATCAAACCCCCTGTTACAGGGCGTCCGCTGTTGACTACTGAGTACCAGCCCGAGTACTCTACCTCAGACTATAAAACTCCAGCACTTGTGCTACTCTACTACCTAGGTAACTCTACTACTCGTATTGCTAAATATTTAGGAGGTTATTTATAGGTTTTAACGCATGCCTAAATAGGTACGTAGTTTTTGAGAACAAATTCGCCAATACCCAGCCTCATCATGAGGCTCAAAGCATTAAAGGTTACTTGAATAGTTGCCACTTTTATTATTTTACCCGAACATTATCCAGGTAAGTAAAGTTACTGAGTAACCAACCCACCAGCCAGAAAAGCTAAAGACAAATTCATCTACAACTATCACCTCCCGAATACAAACAAATTGACTTGGCAACTCTCAAAACATCCCAAATTTGGGGATATCCCTGGTTGGTTTCTGAGGCTGAAGTATGGCTCCGTACTCGAGTACCTAGGTATAACCGCTCACACTGACACATCGGGACCTGCCAGCCTGCCCTGGTCTTGGGCATGGGCGGATCAGACACAGCCTCCCAACACACGCAAGCAACAACAACCCCCAACCAACATCTGTGAATGGCCGATGGACACGACCCCTCTTGAGACTCCTTGACTCCACCCTGTCTGCAATATAGAGGGGCCGTCTCGCCAGATCACTACTGACTCCTTCTCCACCACATAATCACCATATGCATGACTGTGAATGAAGTCAAATACTCCGTACCACTCTCACCAGAAACGAATCAAACAGTCGCTTCATACAAGGATCCACCAAAACGAAATAATTCTCAAGCACCCACCCAGAAACTTGTCGGACTCTCTTCTGATCTTTCAAAATTGTACCACCAGTATCATATCATCTAAATCTACTACTATCAAGTACAGAGTTCTCCCAGGGCCCTATCCATCCAGACTAGATCACGCTTTCTTTTTCTCTGCTTCACCCCTCAGCCATGTCTCCTCCTAGCTTCGTCGAAGCCAACTCGCTTTCCGATATCACAGAACTGGCTTCAAATCCCCCAAAATACCCGAGAAATCCAACAGAGAAGAGACGAGAACCTCTAACCCTCTATCTTGCTCGGGTACCTGGCACGCGAGGTAGGTCACGTTTATTTACGTAGCTTTCTCCTCCCCAAGTACTAACTGTATTTCCAGATATCATTCTTACAACACTCAAGCCGCAACTCAAAAACGTCACTGCTCATGATGTTGCGAGCTCATTATACTATATGCACATAAACTCTGAAGCTGATGTGAAAATACTGGAGGAAGAAGAAGCAAATAGAGCTGAGCTTGAGAACAATCGCCGACCTAGCATGGACACAATTAAGTCGATGACACGCAAGCCCCTTCCAGAATCAGCACGAGCTTCGCTTGATATTCCACGACAAGTGGAAAACCCTTCAGGAACTTCAGGATTATATTCAACACAACTTGGTAAAAGTCCCAGCCAGCGGTCTATTTCAAGGAAACCCTTGGCATCACGCTCGCCTGTTACCTCGCCTATCAGCGGCTCCTTTGCTGGAAGGAAGCCAATACCAGGAATCGAAAATGAAGCTCAGCGACCGCCACGAGAAGGAACCATCATTCCGAAAGTGGGCACTGAAACTACGAGAAGTCCTACACCCGAACCATTTGGATCTAATTATGACAAACAACTATCAAAACCCGCAAATTCATTTTCAATAACAATAATCCGGCGGGATCCGATCTCTAGTGCTCAATGGAATATAGGTACCGTCTCTGGTACTCCTACCACCGATGCTGGCCGCAATGAGCAACGACCAGCATCACCACAGAAATCGAAGAGGCCTTATTTTGACATGTCAGTCCATCTTACAGCACCTGGCTACACGAAGTTTCGAAACGGCCCCTCAACCAACCACTCAGGGGGCAACCATACCACAAACTATTCACAAAATCGTGAAAGCCAACAAAGAGCATCTGTTGCCTCGAGCTTTTATCGTACAGTTACTATGGAACGGTCAAACTTTTGGTGTTTGAGACAACATAAGAAAACTGGCTCCGAAGGTCTTGCTGCACGTGGTGGAGATTACGGTAGCAGTTCCACTGATAATGACAATGAGGGGGAAGCAGTATCCCCGGAGAGGTCATCATCCAAAGGATACGTTTTTGTCAGTCCTTGGGGAGGGCGTTGCAAGTTTACTACGGGTGGAGGAGGAAGAAGCTTGAAATGCAAGCATACCTTACCGACCACTACACACGGTGCCGACTCGATGGCCGCACCACAAGCTTCTGCGGCTGTGAGTGAGCTACGCTTCAACCTACCTGGATCCGATCTGTTCGCCTCTATTACATCAAATTTGAAAGAGAGCACAAACCCCAAACAATCCAAAAACTTCTCAATTCCGAAATTTGGCCATATCCGAAACAAGTCCTCTTCTGATACTCCGGGAGTCGGTCCTTCGTATGGTTCACAGTCAAACCCACAGTCTACATTAAGTCCGAACGACGCAGAAAACCGTCCACCTTTACCACCTCGATCAAATATCTCGTCTCACACAGGTGATTTGAGTGATGACGAGTATGATGATAGATTTGGCATCAGTCTTGGTCAAGAAAAGGCCGGAGGTGGGAATCGAGGAAAACGGGCAAAACTCGGTAAGCTCGTGATATATGACGAAGGATTCAAGATGTTGGATCTTGTTGTCGCCTCGAATATGGGAGTTTGGTGGAGTGTTTGGGAATCCGAGTCGAAATGAGATCTTCATGCCTCTCCTTGTTTCGTATAATTCATATCCTCACATATGATAGCCTATCTACATAACCTCACGATTCGTTGTCATATTTCTGAATTGGCTTTCTTGATGAGGCCTTGAGACATATCATTTGTTATCATGTACCAGATATCCTTTTTTCAGTTCCTTAAGCGAGTTTTTTTCACCAAGCAAATTTGATGGTTTCCATGCTGGTGCATGATATAAGATCAATATCAAGATTTTTTTCTTTTTGCAAACCTTGCATAACATCAACATGTTCGTCCTGTGTTCAATCGCGTGGTACATGTAGGAATTTCTTGAACTCGCCCCTTTACGCATCTCCATCAGCTGTGAAATTCCGGGGTCCATCTATCCCACCACCAGTGCACCTAGCCTCAAGTTAACGTTGTAACATAACTGTGGCGGTGTGGGTCAACAATCCTCTTCCTCGCCGATCAATACTACAAGTCCTCCATCTTGCAGCGAAGCATGGCCAAATGGGGTCTTGACGTATTTCGGGGTTTCAATGTCCATTGTAACTTGGAACACGATATTATGTTGATCTTTGTGATCGAGTGTCGGAGTGTGGTCGTCCGGAAAATTTTATGGATATCAGGTGATATCTATATTCTTTGTCTTGTGTTGAACATGTGTTGCTAATCGGCTGAACCTTTTTTCTTGAGGAGTTGGTCGGTGATTATGATAAACACTGTTATTACTTGAAGAAAGGTTTCTGTAGCGGTTTTGAGATTTTTTGGGAATGTATAGTATAGTACTGGGAGACAACTCATAAGTGGCGAGCGAACAAGGTATCGCATAAGAGGTTGTAATCTTACAGTTGGGGTTATACGTATAGTATAGGCTAAATGTATTCTGATATTTTTTTGTAGGTGGAAGTGATAGCAAGAACCTACACCTACATCTTATAGTTTCACAAGGAAGAATCGGTACCTCGATTCCCGTTGGCCTAAGACTTACGAGTAACGTACTCCCAGAAGGGAAAATCAAAGTAGCACTTCCCTCCGAATGGGACAGAAAACTCGGTAACGAAAATCCCCGGATGAGCCTCATGGTTTGGCTATATAAGATATCTGGATGGGAGGGAACCTTTTATCTCCAGTTCAGTTCATCAACTCCAACTCCCATTCCAATCAAATTACAAAAAGAGAGCAAAACTCACTTATCTTTCACACATCATCCAAAACTCCTTCTACTCCCATCCACATCCCCACATTCCCCAAAACCCAAAATCAAAACCACACAATCAAAAATGCACTTCCCACTCCTCGCCCTCGCCCTCGCGACCCTCACCCTCGCCTCCCCACTCATGGTAGAACAACGCTCCGACGGGGGATCCTGCGCCGCCGCAGGGGGAGCCCAAAACTGCTGCGCCCACAAATTCGATGTTAATCCCAAGGATCCCGATTCCATCAAGAAGCTCACGGCTCCCGGGGGGATCCTCACTGATATCTTGGATTTGGATTTGGCGGGGATTTTGAAGGATACTACTGCGCAGGTTGGTGTTGATTGTAAGTTGAATTCCTGATGAGTTTATGTGAAAGGATGAGATGGGGGAGGGGAGGGGAAAGGGAAAGGGATGTGGGGGGAGAGATGGTGGGGATGGGGATGAGGGGGGTAAGATGGGATAGAGCTGATGATTTGATAGGTAGTGTTATTTCTTTGCCTTCTTGTCAGGGGGCCAATGTTTGTTGTGGGAATTCGCAGACTGTTCAAAGTAGTGCGCCTGCTGCTGGTGTAAGTTTTCTCCTCCTTTCCCTCCGCTCTCCTATCTCCTAACTCTCTTGCTAAAACTACGATCTAGCTCCTCGGTCTCCCACTCCTCCAAAATGCACCAATCAATGTCTGCGGCATCGTCGTCCCAGTCAACGTCCTCTAAATCCGCTTCCTCGCTTATTTTCTAAGGGGTTTCTATAACTTGATAGCACACATTGGGTATGCCAAGCTCTCTGGTGTGGGGAGAAGTCTTGTTGTCGATAATCTTGAGAGGATTGCTGAAGTTTTGCGACGGGTAGAGATTTAAAATTGAAAGGGGGGGATACATGGAAAGGAGGGGGGAAGCAAATTATTCGCAAACACTGATTGATTGATACTGGTACACATTTCATTGGTTCACTCATATATTTTCTATACTTCTAGTTTTTATTTTTACTTTTTAATAGAGATGTGATGGATATGTGGAGGGGGAAGGACATGAGGGAGGGAAATTGTGGGATTTGAAGTCATGTACCCGAGTTTCTTTCCTAGGTAGTCATAAAAATGGAATTTTCGTAATATAGTCTTACTCATTCTTCTGCATCGCAAATATACTCCTAACCTGGCCCTGGTTAGTTGACTTGTTCAAACTAACTTACCATCTTATCACTTCCTTACCCCACAAACAGCACCTGTTGTCAACACGATATATTGTACAACTCTGCCTTGTCGATCAGTCATACTCGGAAATTATCTAACGCACTCCCTCAAGCCGTTCCTTTGTTTGTTGTACAAGATTCCTTCCCTGCAAGATATAGTGATACAGTACCTTTCCTCTGTACAAGCACAACTCCCTCTATCAGAATATCACATCGTATCGCAACAAAACCCTTAGCACAATGACATCAGAGAAGCAACGACTCACGAGGAATGATTTTCCTATTAGAGGTGAGGATTTACTTTACGAGTCCCGACAGTTTGGATGGTACTCGAGTACGTACAGTACTAGTAGAGCTGCAGGCTGCAGCGTGATTTTTGCCTCACGACTGTCGCCCCTTTTCTTGTCATTTTTTTTTCTCGAATGTCAACTCTTAAGAAACAGGAAAGCAAACAAGAAACAGGTATTGTAAGAACTCAAATCCATGAAAGGAGTCCATCCCCACGGAAAGTATTCTTCCATGCAAGTCCCCAGTTTTCGTAATACGATGACTACCCTTCCTTCTGATCACGTAGCACAATATCAGGAAGCAAGACAGGACAAGCCACCGACGATCAAAAATAACACGGCGGCGGAATCTAATGCAATGCGAGTCGGATCTTTTATAATACCGTACTGTATTGTACACGCAGAAAATATATCCCGAGACCAATATATCTCTTTTCAACACCAGAGAAACCTCAAGGAAGCAAAGTCCGAGACCAATATTTGCCAGGTCCGTAAAATATAGTATTGGTCTTGTCTAGCAAAGGAAGTTTTCTACTACATCTCCCTAAGATTTATTTTTTGAGCTTCTGTATACGCTGTTCGCTGATCATTCGTTCCATCCATCCTATTCATTGATTGACCCACCCATCTCATACGCCGAAAGCAAAATTCCAGAGTAGTCAGTCCCACGCTAAGTACCAAATAATATACGAGAAAAAATACAACAAGTACCAAGTAAGTTCTTCAATGCGAAATATACTGGAACACAGCCGACACCTCCTTATCCTCGACCTCCTGCCTCAACAACAAATCCTGAATCGGCTTCATCGTCTCATTAACAAAATGATTCCACGTACTCGTATCACCATACATCATCGCCGGAGCCTTAATATACTGCTTCCCATCCGGCTTACAGCGCTTACACTTAAACGTATCATGTGTATCACTCGTCGTCTGACCATGGTACTGGAACAACTCACGGAGACTATCAAGCGTGAAATGCCGTTCCACATCCTGTGCCGAGTCGACGACACACGAGGAGAGAGATTGCTTGTGGGACTGCCGTTGGAAAATCTTTTCCTCGATGGTACCGGTGGCGATGAAGCGGTAGACGAAACAGTCTTTTTTCTGACCGTCTCTCCAGACTCGTGCTAGGGCTTGTTGGTCTGCCGCTGGGTTCCAATCTGGGTCGAAGAGGACGAGACGGTTGGCTCCGATGAGGTTGAGACCGCAGCCTCCGGCTTTGCTGCTGAGGAGGAAGACGAATTCGCTGCCTTCGGGGTCGTTGAATTTGTCTACTAGTTTTTGTCGCTTGGTGACGTTCATGGTGCCGTCCAGGCGAAGACTGCCGTATCCCCTGTTTCGACATAGTTTATCAAACATGTCGAGTGTTTGAGTGTAATTGCTAATAAGAACAATCTTATCATTTGTGTCCTGGCGAATTCTAGCAAGCATACGGTCTAAAACTTGCATCTTACCAGAATACCACGGCTTGATATCTCTATCTCTTCCTCGAGAATCTTTCTGAACGTAGTCCTCTGGCCAAAATTTCTCGCATCCTGGTAAATCTTCCGGCAAATTCAGCAAATCGGGATGATTGCAAAGTTTCTTCAGCATGCCAATAGCTTTCAAAGGTTGACTTCCTTTCCCGCGAAGGAGAGCCTTGATATCGGGACTGCTGATAAAATGATTATACAAGTCGAGTTGGAAGGGAGCAAGATTACAAAAGACGACGTGTTCGTACTTGACTGGCAGATATTTCGAGAGAATATCGTTGGTCCTGCGGATGATAAATTTGTTTACAACTTCGAGAAGTTCGCGGAGACGCTCATCGCCTTTCTCTCGGTCTTTGTCGCTACCTCCTGCATCTCGACCCTTGAGAATTGGAAGCTCATACTTCTTTCGGAACTCTAGACGCGTACCAAGCAGACCAGGATTCGCGAAGCTGACGAGGGCAAAATATTCTGAAAGATCGTTTTGAATAGGGGTGCCAGACAAGATCACTCTTCGAGTCACATTGAGGTCATTCAATGCGGTAAATGTCTGACTCTCTCCATTCTTCAATCGATGGCCCTCGTCGCATAACATAAGACCGATTTTGGTATTCTTCAGCTCGCCAACATTCAGTCTTAACGTCTCGTAAGAAACGATGATAACTGGCCGAGTAACAGAACGACCAGTGGCAATCGCCCATTGCCGTAGTTGTTGAGTGAGCTCTTCTTTAGACGCCTTGCCATCGATTGCAAAAGGCTGAATAGCATCTGGGCCCAGCCACTTGACCAATTCATTCGCCCAATTCCTTACCAAACTCGATGGACAAGCAATAATTGCTTTCTGAATCGTGCCTTTGCCTGCTTCTGGAGATTGCTTCAACAAAGTCCACATTAGAGTGATACATTGTAAAGTTTTTCCAAGACCCATTTCATCTGCCATGATGCATCCATTGGCCTTTTCTTCAATCATCCCCGTAACACACTTGTACATGAATTTGACAC
The DNA here is from genome assembly GCA_900536425.1 of Hymenoscyphus linearis. Taxonomy (NCBI): domain Eukaryota; kingdom Fungi; phylum Ascomycota; class Leotiomycetes; order Helotiales; family Helotiaceae; genus Hymenoscyphus; species Hymenoscyphus linearis. Next base: position 121,304 of record UNPR01000114.1, read on the forward strand.
CCTCAATTTGATGAGGTCGCAAAACTTTCGCAAGCCTTGGATCAATAACCACAGGAACTTTCGGCCGTTCGCCTTCCACCTTCTTTTTAATGCCCAAGATCTCAGCCAAACTTTTATGTACCAAGGGCGCATCAATTTTTGGCACGTCGGCTTCCTCCACTTTCTTCACTTCCTCGACAACTTTTGGCTTTTCATCAATCGTCGGGTCGTAAAGAACAATGGCGAATTCTCCGCTGGGATCGTGCAATGCTTTCGCAACAAAAATTGCGCCCTGTCGCAAGCCAAGCGTAGGAGGAGGTCGATTTGGATTATAGGCACTCGCATCCTTATTTATCAGAGGAACCGCAAAGCGCTTCCTAAACATGGTCTCCTTGTCCTTGACTTGAAATGTTGGGAATTTATTTGCATCCCTATTCGCAAGTGCCAATCGGTCCTCATTCGTCCACGGCTTGTCGCCATCTTCTTGTTCTCCATCGGCTCCTCCATAGTCTACCTTCCTCCTCTTTCTTGCCGGTTTCGCAGATACTCTAGGGGTCGTCGCTGAACCTGGGCATTTAAAGGGTCTATGAAGTCGATCGCCGGATTGCGGGGTACCATATAATTTCTTCGCGAACTGTGTTGAAGCCGGTCGCTTTATTGGCGTGTTTTCCTTGTCGTCGTTCAATGTAATCTTGAAGGGCTTCTTCAAAGTATCAATACTCTGAGGCGTTCCTGCAACTGTGCCAAGTCGCTTTCGTGGTACGACTGGTGTGCAGACCTGAACATCGTCTGCGGCGTCTGGCGGAGTGATCATCATTTTGATTGATGTAAGATTTCTATCAAACAATCATGTCTGGTCCGAGTAATCTTGAAAAAAGTGGTTGACTGAGTACTGACTAGGATTTGGTGGCGAAGGGTACGAGTACAAATGTTGATTGAAACGCGCCGGCTCAATCGAACGCGACTGGTTACCCATGTACGCGAGGCACCAGCTCACATGACTAAGAAAGACCTCCAGCTCTTATGGTGGCTGTTAGCGAGTCCTACTGGTTGTATACCCCTTGCCTTATATCCACTTCCTAAAGTCAATTCGTATACACTTGCGAGACTGAGTACCTACCAGTACTCGAGTAGTCCTTTTACATTTAAACCCTCTGCTTTGAGATGCCATGGAATCGAAACAATGCGATTCTTCCAGCTATCTCGACTGCTGGCTGTCAACAGCGAGTGATTGGGTTGACCCTGCAGAGTTACATAACCAGCAAGATCAAGATTTCAACAACACTCACCTCTCCACCTTCACCAAAACCCTCACTATTGCACAGCAGACCGCAAAAATGAAAGCGGGGAAGAAGCATAAACATTGACACGGCTTCAACTGCGAGCGGAGAAACGACGAGCACGAGAGCGACAGCAACATCTGCCACTTCCTTTCAAAACCGACGGATTCTACATCCAATGCTGCCATCAAGTCGCCAGCGCTCCCCAAGTCCGATCCGCAAAGTACTAAGTCAATTAAGAATAGCAACCCCGTCATTGCGTGTCTGCCAACCTGATGTCAGACTGGAACAGCCACCTGCGGTAAAACGGCTGAGGAGCATGCTCATTCAGAAGCTGTCGAGTAAAGTAAGCATGGTTTCTATGGTCTAGCCAGATTCGGCCAAGCGCAAGGCTAGCCATATCATATTAAGTGAGATCGCACGAGTAGTTCCTCATTGAATCGAACTCGAGCCATCAAGATCATGGCCGCTCAACCAGTCTTCCATCGGTAAGTAAAGGTCTTGTACTCTATCATCGCCTACGAATAATATATGAAGCTAACCTATCCTATACCCCAATCTCTCAGCCAGTACATCAAGTATGTTTCCGGATCTTATTGGGAGGAGGTGCCGGAGGAAGGCGCGGAACCGACATCTCGCTGCCTCAGACTTATATATCATTCTTCACATCTCACATGGCATATCAAGGTCACATTCAGAGGCACACTGCAATCAGTGCAGAAAACCAATTTTGTTGCCAAATCGGACCGAAGTCAGCACCTCATGAACCTCTGCCACTGCATTGATTTGGACCTCATAAGGCTCCTAGATGACACGGTCACCGAGCTCATCATTGAGTATCAAAAGATTCCGACGACAAACATCTCACAATGGCAGATCCTTCGCATCAAGAAAAGACCAGAGATTGAAACCGAGTACTTTCCCATCATCGATCATCTTTATGTCCTTGTACGAGAAGACCCATTCCGTGTGCGGTTTCCAGTATACGACGCTGTCTTCAATTCCGTCCCTATGAAAAACCTATCGGACATCATTCCGACGGAGGATCTTAGTCTGGGCGTATACAAGGCACACATCATTGGAGATGAGACTACATATGTATACAAGGGAGTAGAACGGCCACTGTATGAACCGAGAGATACCGAGACGATAGAACAAGAGCTGCGCAATTTGATCCTGTTGCGTAGCGTTGACGGTATTGTGCAGCTCGTTGCTGTTGTTGTGTCCAGAAATCCGTACCAAACTATGGGCATCGTCTGTAGTGACGATCCGATTGTCGTCCATGGGATTCTTCTTGAATATCACTCGAATGGCACACTGCAAAGCTTTTTATACTCGCCTAAGGAAGACTTGCCCTGGCACCAATGGGCTATTCAGATCACTGGTGCACTCAGCCGGCTTCATGAACTCGGAATAGCCCATATGGATTTAAAACCTGCAAATATCGTAGTCAGCCGCATACCTATGAAAGCCATTCTCATCGATGTCAGTGGTGTTGGTGGTACTAGTCGGGATTGGCTTTCACCAGAGATGCAATCATTGACAGAACCACTGTCTGAAGATCTGAGTTCTCGTATACAAAACGACATTTGGGCGTTGGGAAAAATAGTTTCATTGATGGCAAATGCTACAAGTAATGAAGCTGTACAAAAGATTCTAACGCGGCTCTCACAGCTTGCGCAAACAGAGCTTCCCCCACGAATTCCTCTTCCAGATGCGCTTTCACTGCTTTCCCAAACCTAACCAAAATATCTCAAGATAGAGTACGGAACGGACATGGGCTGATCGAGCATAGAATTACAAACTTTTAATTTTTAATCATAAACATTTATGTGATTTTTTAAAGAATAGCCTCTACTACCCTTACTGTCGTACCCTTACTACCGGCCATCCTTACTATCGCGTATCCTTACTATTGTACTCGAGTAAATGTCAGGAGTAAAGCTAGGTAGCTGCTTACCTACTATTACGAGTACTCAAGTACCTAGACGCGACGTTTTTGTGTTCTCGCTTAGTAAGACGGGAGCCTTTCCTAAATCGGCTAATTTAGGTACTCAAGTAATGCTAAGGTGGGCGTTAGCGACCCTCTGGTGCAAAATCGGAAAATCGGCTTTTGGACTTTTGGTGCGCGCACCACCCAAATTAGTATGGGAGTCATTAGTCACACCACCACATATTTGGAATATATGCGTATTATGGTTAAGGGAATATCGATATAAGGCTATTCGCTGGTACCAATTTTATTTATTTTCGACGATTCGTGGTGTTGTTATATCGCAATATTAGTAAAAAACAGTAAAGTGTTCCGCAGAATCCCCTACTAAAACTACCACCAAAACTACTACTAAAGTCTAGGAAAGTCTTTATATTAGTTAAATTGTTATTTACTCTTCGGGAGGTCTAGGTTTAAAATAAATACTACTTCTAGCGTCGCTAGGTTGTTCCTCAGCCTCTTCCTTATTAGGTTTGATATACTTATATTGTCCGAATTTATCTCGAATAGCCTTTCTATTCTTATCTACTTCTACTACTACCTCTGTATTTACTTCTACTTCGCCGCCGGTATCTCTTCCATTGGTCTAGATCCTATCTCTTTAATTATATCTATTATAAGTGTCTTTATAAGCTCGATTGATTTATCGCCGCCGACGGGGGTAACAAGTTCCTTGACTTGACGGCCATGCTCTTTACGAGCCTTGTAGAGAGAGCCTCTACGTATCCTAATTAATCGACCCAATTTGTTCTGTGCCACACCCCATCTAAAATCGGCAACACCACCGCTTTTATATATATATTTATTTATTAATTGATAAGATACGATCGCTAGGGCTTAAGGCATTATAAAGGAATAAAATAGACAATTTTAGTTAGTGTTACTATATAAAAGTATAGTAAATAAGGGTAGTAGTAGTATAGGTCTTAGAACAAATAGGGTCGGTTAATTAAGATACGTAGAGAGTAGAGCGTATCGCAGGTGTAGATAGAACTTAGTATAAGGTTGATTAACCCTAGCTCGAATCTCATCTAACAAATCGAAGTCCTCGTTACCGTCACTTATCTAGGCCTCCTTAATCTCGTCGTAAAGCTCGCGGGTTTTGTCGTCTAGATATTTAATATCATCGTAGAAAGCTATATCCTACTACAACATAGCTCATCTAATAACGGCCTTTCTATAGAGTTAGTAGAACGGCATATTAAGGATGTTGTTAGGGATGTTGTTAAGGATATTAGTATTAATATTAGTATTTGTTACGATATATTTCACGTGTTATTAGTTCACCCGCTTTTACACCAACAGTATTAATATTAAAGGAATTTTAAATGCTAATAGTTGCGGTAGAACAGGTGGATAAGTTACAACAAATATTACACGAATTCAGTATAGGAGTTTAGCGTGGGTAGTCAGTAGGGAATTATCAACAAATCAATTATCTACAACTCTAGGATTAATCCAAATACTATAAAATTAGTACATACGAAAAGCCTCATACGCATATTTACCTATTTAATATACCGCAGATGTGACAATTGGTTGTTCCGTAGATGCATAGGGTTTTAGTGGTCGCCGCACGCAAAAAGTGTGTTTTGTCGGAAAGTCGGTTTTCCGATTTTGCACCAGAGGGTCGCTAACAGCCACCATATAATGCGCGCACTAAAAAGTTCAACCCCTGCCCGCGGGCCCGTGTCCAGGCTCAAAAGCCAGAGTACAGAAATATTTTTTTGGGAAATCACGCATCTTCTCCGAACAATTATCGTGGTCCATGACATCGACCATATTCTCCTTTTGTCCTCTTTCCCCTTTTTGTTTCTCAATTGCAATCATTTTTATTTACTGCCGTCTTTCGGATTCTTACCTTTTTTTCTTTTTAATAGCTCAATCACTTCTCCACACGCTTCAGCTGCTGCTCACTACAACAGCCTCACTGCCTCAGTCATCTGCGGCTCTGCCCCATCCAAACGCCTAAAAGGACTGGACCCACAAACCCGCCTTACTCGCAATGGCCCCTCCCCCTCCCCCTCCCTCGGCAACGGACTTGTTCTTTGCAAATAATCAGTCTCTGATATTGATTGGAGCCTTTGCGACCCAAATTGCTCATCATCAATACATCAAGGCGACGCCGGGGATTGTCTCTACCAACGCCTCCTTCCACATTCCCCGAACTCTGAGAGCTGGTCTGGGCTGGGGGGTTGTCTTCATCGGCTTGTTGACACAGATCACAATCGCAAAGCAAGCCGTGAGAAACCACAACGATCCTGTGCTGGCGCATTCACAGCAGAGGAAACCTTGGAAAAGGAACTTCGAGGAGAGACTTTAAGGATCTCAAATTCAACAACGGGAAACCGATTTGTATATTGTACAACATTTCGACATAGAAACAGCATCAACACATCTCCGCTTTTTACAAACGAACGAATAGAATACGAATAGAATACGAATAGAATACGAATAGAATAATAATCATGTCCGCCGACTTCTGGGCAGGCTACATATCAGGCGCCGCTGGTATTCTCATTGGGAATCCTTTAGATGTCATCAAAGTCAGAGTACAAGCTGAAAGTCCCAGCGCAATAAAGACTACACCGTCAAGTTACACTTCACAATTCACCTCCGCAGGCTCTCTCATTCGCGGATCCACTGCTCCAATTCTTGGATACGGAGCATTGAACGCCCTACTCTTCATGACCTACAATCGCACATCAACTCTTTTAAACACAAACCCAACCGGCGTACCACCAAATTTATGGACATCTTGGATAGCCGGAGCAATTGGCGGACTTGCAACATGGGTTGTTAGCACACCCACTGAACTCATCAAATGCCGAGCCCAGCTGTCATCTCCGACAGCTCCAGCATCCAGTTGGGGTATTACCAAAGACATCATACGGACCGAAGGGATTCGAGGTTTATATTGTGGGGGCGTTGTCACAGCTTTGAGGGATGGCATAGGCTATGGTTTTTATTTCTGGTCCTACGAACTTAGCACACGCCTCATGATGTCAAAAACAACTGACGGTCAACAAGCCTCGTCCTCATCTTCGCAAGAGGCCGCGAAGGTCCTATTATGTGGAGGCCTAGCCGGAGTCGTCACCTGGGCCAGCGTATTTCCCCTGGATGTCATCAAAACGAGAGTCCAAACACAAGTCATGGGACAACCCGAATCCTCCTCATTACTTGCAAATGCAGAAGCAGAAGCGGTTCCACCACAGCGACGACTGGGTGCCATCGAAGTGGCAAAGAATGCATATAGGAACGAAGGCGCAAATGTGTTTTTTCGAGGACTGGCGGTTTGCAGCATTAGAGCTTTTATTGTTAATGCTGCGCAGTGGGCGGTTTACGAGTGGATTATGAATGAGCTTGATCCTGCGAGGAGGAAGAATCCTGCGAAAGATGATATACCCATACAGATTTAGACGTGTTTAGAGATGAGTATAGATGCATATAGAATTGAGATTTATAATATTTGCAAAGTTCGGCTCTTTATTTCTCTTCTTGTATTCGACTACCTATATCCTCCTCTCAATCTCTCTTTTTTTGCACTATAAGGCTAAGTGAGAGAGAGGGTTCACGACTCCTCGTATCACTTTCCCTCTATACTTTATTCTACTACTCCAAGTTTTGTTCTCCCTCCTTATCCTTTCTCTTTTTCTCCTCGAGGTTTGATTTAACTAATCATAAACATCCGAGCTGCTTTTTCTTTCTTTCTTTTTTCTAGATTTCTCTTATTATTATTATTTATTCTCCGTCCGTTTCATGACAGTAAAATAAACAACCTGGTTGTTAGTATAAATTTATCTAGAAGAAGAAGAAACTGGAGCTGGGTAGGTAATACTGTAGCTGGGAATTAAGTTGTAGCAATAATACTCGTAGGCTCGTAGCTTGGTTTCAATGATCTTTGGAATGTTAGGGGACGGAGTACTGTATTAGTTAATACTTCTTTAAGGATTACGGAGTGGGTAGGTAGGTAGGTAGTAGGTTATTCTATTACGACTAGACGAAAGAATTTCAATTTTTTTAAGGTGCTCGGTTCTAAGCTTTGATTTGTTTGTTGCTGTTGTTATTGTCTAATGGTGGTTTATAGTACGGAGTACTGGGAATTCTTAACAGCAATGGAGAAACATCGGGAGTAAATGATCGCTTCCGGGGTTGGGTAAGGCTGGACTGGGGAAAGGAGGGGGACCCCGCTTTTCCCTTGTCTGATGTCACATCAGGCTGACTTGACAACTTTTTAAGTCGTTTTTATATTGTATTCACTAGCAGGTGCACTGCATCAAGTACTGTAAGCAAAGTCGTACCAAGTACAGGGATATATATTAATCTCACATAACCTGGTAGTTGACTCGAGATTCACACTTACACCCAACCCATCCTCATACAAATATTTGTACAATACTCGAGTAGCTCAAGAGAAAGTTACCCCACATCTGCATCTTCTGGTCTTCCATCCATCAGAAATAAAACCCGGTCGACCACAGCCCCTCCAAATCCACTCAACCACCAAATCAAATCAAAACCTCCTTAACTCCTCAAAACTAAATTTACAAACTTACAAACTTACAAGCTCAAACCGCGAACCTGTCACTCCTCAAGATCTCCACCCCCTCTTTCACTCTCTTGCGAAGGAGCATCCACACACGATTCTTGACAAGAAGTATCCGCACTAGGGTTATAAGTACCTTTACTCCAAAGGAAATGTCATGGCAATGCTCGGGAAAAACAAATGAGGAACTTATTGAGAATTTATACCGTGAGGGAGAAATTGGGGATGAGAGGGTTAGGGATGCTATGTTGAAAGTACGTCCCCTTCCCATTTCCCTTTTCCCTTATATCCCATACCATATCCCTCCCAGTTCTCCAAACCACAACTATTCCCCTCCTCCCGTCTCCAAACCAAACCGAAAATCCCCCAACACATTCATACTAACAACCCCCTCCCAGGTCGATAGAGCCCACTACTGTCCCCCCTCCCCCTCAGCCACAGAAGCCTACAAAGACGCACCCCTCCCCATCGGCCATCGCGCCACAATTTCAGCCCCCCATATGCATGCCACGGCTCTCACAGCCTTACTTCCATTCCTGTATCCCGGTGCGAGGGTACTGGATATTGGGTCTGGAAGTGGGTATTTGACTGCGGTTTTGGCGGAGTTGGTTTGCGTGAACGAAGTGAGCGTGAAGTCGGGTGAAGATGGTAAGGGAAAAGAAGGTGAGGAGAATGATGGAGAGGGAGATGGGGAGAAAAAAGGAGGGGGGAAACAAGGTAGGGTTGTGGGATTAGAACATATCCAAGTCCTCCGCGATATGGGGGAGAGTAATATGAGGAAATCTGTTAGAGGGAGGGGGTTTCTTGAGAGTGGGAAAGTGGAGTTTGTTAGGGGTGATGGGAGGAAGGGGTGGGTTGATAGACAATCTGGACCTACACAGGGAGGGGATGGGGATGGGGATATAGGTTGGGATGCAATACATGTAGGTGCTGCTGCGACAGAGCTTCATGAGGATCTTGCTAGACAGTTGAAGGCTCCTGGTCGGTTAGTTTTTCCCCTCCCCATTTATTTCCCTCCCCCCCCCCCTTTTTACTCCTCCTCTCCCTTTGTACTCCCCCTCATTCCTCTCCCAAATCCTCTCACCCCTTCACCCATCCCCTCCCCCTCCCAAATATCCCTCTTAAATACTCTACTAACAACATAAATTACGAATATAGTATCTTCATACCAATCGAGGATCAAAAAACCAATTACCAATGGATCTGGGTCGTTGATAAAGATAAAGACGGGGTTGTCAGGAAGGAGAAGACGATGGGGGTTAATTATGTGCCGTTGACTGATGCTTATAAAGACTGAGATTGAGGAGTGAGGGTTTGTGGTTGGGGTGAGGGGTGAGGGGTGAGGGGTGAGGAGTTCTTTGGGGTGGGGAGGGGAGTTGGTTGGAAAATGGGGAAGGGGTTGGGGTTGGGGTAGGGGGGTATGCAGGGTCTGAGGGTTTACAGTGCTATTTGGCTCTTATGGGTGGGAGGTGTTTAGGGGTTGAGGTGTTGAGATGTTTATGAATTATGGAATTTCCTTCCTTGCTTGCTTGTTTAGCGAGGAGTGGTTACCTATATATATTTAAGGGGAACTTTAGGTGTTTAATAAAGAATGATACCTAATGAATTACGTATTTTTTCCCTTTCTTTCTCGCTTGTCTTGCTTGCTTAGCTAGGAGTGGTTATCTATATTAATATAGGGAACTTTAGAGGGTAGAGGGGGGGATTTCAGCAGTGTAGGGAAGGAAGGGGGGAGGTCCTTTACCTCATTTGTTTAAAATCAATCACGTTGAATACTAGGTACCTAGGTAGCAAGGATCAGAACTTCAATATAGGGTGTCACCGTGTCTATCTTGAAATATTTACTTGTTTACTTTATTTCTCTCTTATTTGCTTTTGTCTTTTTACTTGGTACACTTAATACACTTAATACACTTAATACACTTAATACACTTAATACACTTAATACACTTAATACACTTAATACACTTAATACACTTAATACACTTAATACACTTAATACACTTGCTCCACTCAAAACATCAACATCTCCCTTTTCCCATTTAACACCATTAAATAAGCGTCGTCAATCTACCTTCCATCCTACTTCTAGATTCCGCTCTCTCTCTCTATAGTACCTATAGCTTCATCGCTTCCTACCTAGAATAACCCACCCGTAATACTTACTACTCGTGCAAAGATTAAGATACCTGAAATATCCTCTTTAATTGGGATAGGAATTCGTGTTTAAGAATTTGAGAATGCGGATTTTATATAGTTAGGTAGGTAGGTACCTAAGTAGTAAGTTTTATTTATACATACTTTTGCGTACGAGTATAGCTGTACGTGTTAACTAGGTAGCTATTATAGATTCTAAACCCTTTTTTACCTAGAGGTTAGTAATTAGGTAGTGAATAGGTAGTAGATAGTAGATAGTACCTGGTTACCTACCTAGGTAGTGAATAATTAAAAGGAAATACCTACCTAGTGAAAGATAGATATGAAAGAGGTAGTGAATACCTATCTAGTGAATACTAAAAAGAGTGAATTAATGGTGATGTGATGTAGTGAATACCTAATAAATTTAAAAGGGGGATAGTAAATAGGTAGTGAATAAATAAATGGATGTAAAGGTATTAATAGTGAATTAAAATACCTAGGTATAGATAGTTAATAAGAGAATAAACTAGGGTTAATATTGGATGGATTATAATAGAGGTAAGTTCTCACTTCACCATTGACAAGCTTTACTTATTAACAAACTTCACTTTACTACAAGCTTCACTTCCCTCTAGTCTTCACTTTACTATAAGCTTTACTTCTTCGCCTTCGACACTTCTTCACCTTCGACACTTCTTCACTTCTTTACTTCTTCACTTCTTTACTTCTTCACTTCTTTACTTCTTCACTTCTTTACTTCTTTACTTCTTCACCTTCGACAAACTTCACTTCCCTCTAGTCTTCACCTTCGACAAACTTCACTTCTTCACTTCTTCACCTTCGACAAACTTCACTTTACTCAAGCTTCACTTCCCTCTAGTCTTCACTTTACTACAAGCTTCACTTCCTTCTAGTGGTCACTTTACTACAAGCTTTACTTCCCTCTAGTCTTTAATAGTCTTTACCTTCTATAAGCTTTACTTCTTCACTTCTTCACTTCTTCACTTTATTAGTAAGAAGTAGGGATAGGTAAGAAGTGAAGACATACTAGAGGTAAAGACTAGTAAGAAGTGAATACTTGTAAGAAGTGAAGTCTCTAATAGAATCAAGTCTGTAAAAAGTGAAGTATGTCGGAAGTGAAGTATGTCAAAAGTGAAGTATGTCGGAAGTGAAGTATGTCGAAGTGAGGTATGTCGGAAGTGAAGACTTTCTAGAAGTGAAGGTTGTCTAAAGGTGAAGACATACTAGAAGTAAAGACTGGCTAAAGGTGAAGTATGTCGGAAGTGAAGTCTGTAAAAAGTGAAATATATCGGAAGTGAAGACTTTCTAGAATTAAAGTATGTAAAAAGTGAAGTCTGTAAAAAGTAAAGTCTGTAATAGAATAAAGTCTATAAAAAGTGAAGTATATCGAAAGTAAAGTATATCTAAAGTGAAGACCCTAGAAGTGAAGACTTTCTACAAGTAAAGTCAGTCTATAGGTGAAGACTACTAGAAGTAAAGACTACCTAGAAGTGAAGACCAAGGAGAAAGAGAGTCGGGAGGTCATGGTAACGGTACCTAATCAATCACCAGCCAGATGCCCAGCTCTCTAGCTCTCTAGCTCTACAGCTGTCTGTCTAGATTTGCAGATGCTGATATAGGTACCTACTGTACATTATTTGCTTACGGGGAAATTTAGAAATTTGGCGTAGCGGAGCGGAGGGGAGGGAGAAAGGGGGGAGGTTGTTTGCTTACCTCAAGACAACCTTAGAAAAGGCAGTCACAGTCACAGTCACGTTCTTTCCTCGCCTACCTAGGTACTCAGCTACATATGAATAAACAGCTCTTGAAACCATCTACTTACTTAACTTTTTTCCTCACCCAAATGATAGTTTGTAAGAACCAGCTCAACAACACCCAGACTCCCAGCTCCCCAGCTACACCCACATCATTGCTCCTCAAATCCACACTGGCCCTAATCCACACCTACATATCACCTTCCCCAAAGCAAAATCCCTCATACAGAAAATTCTACAGCTGCCCTCAAGACACCTCACAGCTGCCCTCCAAAATACCTCACAAGCTCAAGCTCAAGAACTCCTCTGATGTGATGTGATGCAATTTCGATAGTTGCTTTTCTTTTTTTTTCTCTTTGACCACTTGGCATTTACCCTTTGAAGCTTACCTTTTGAAGCTCAACAACGCAGGTAGGTGTGGGTTATGTGGGTTGTGTAGTTAGTAGTGGTTGTCAGCTAGATCTTGGCTGGGCTGGGTTAGGTTAGGTGTTGTGATGCGAGGTCTGGGTTAGGCTAGGTATTGCGATATGAGGTCTGGGTTAGGTAAGTGGAGGAGAAAGTTGGGAAGTTAGGAACTTGGCGAACTAGGAGTAGTGAGGTTTGAGGACAGGTGTTAGTATTGAGGACTCCTAGTGAGGCTCCTAGGTAGTGCTCCTAGCTATGTTGGTTACAAGTCAAGTCACGGGAATTGCTAACTTCCCTAGTCTAGGTAGTTCGGGAGAATTCCGTGAACTACCCAGCACTAAGTCCAAATCCAAGCCGCAAGTCTCTCTAGCGAGGAGAGAGCGGAATTCAGCAGCAAACTAAGAGACAGCTAAGGCTGAAGCTGAAGATAGCAAGTGGTAACGCTTACTAATAAGCGTCCTACTCAAGCCAAACAAAACAAAACTTCCAAACTCAAATATAAAAATAACTTAGGCCAGGCCAGGCCAGAGATGTAGTGGGTACCTACTGTCGATGTTGAGGGAATAGTAGCTAGTCCTCTTGATCTGGAAACACAACATAACCGGAATCCCGTGATTTTGAAGGCGTCAGTCACGGTTAGAGGAGGATCTACAGTAGCTCGGGGTTCATTCGGGGTTCTTGGACTGGGACTTGGACTTACTAAATTACAGTATGGTAAAAACTGGTATCATTCTAGACACGGGTTTTTTGACCGAAAGCCGAAATTGTCTGGTGTCGAGATCTGCGCGTATGGTGAGCTCCGGTTGCTAAGGGGTAGGGAGGAGGGCTAGGGAAATGTCGGAGAGTGACAATTGGCAATTGGGGTTCTGTGTGTTGAATTATGTACGGAAGGGTAGTATTGATTTTTTTGGTGTTTGCTTTTGTGTAATTGACCATGTGGAAAGGTGTTTGAAAAGGAAACTTTGTTCGAATAAATTAGAAAAACAGGAATATTTAGGGAATATTCGGGTAATGTGTATTCATACTGGTAAAAAACCTGCAAAACATAACGAAATTTAGCAGCTTGCTAACAATAACGGATAGAAGTGGCGAAACGATGGCATAGGGCTCGTAAAACTTGAAGAAACCCAACCAATTGTCTCGTGTCAAAAAGTAAGCAAACAGCGCAACTCCTTGAACTCAAAGTTCAAGGGACTGTTTAGTTCGTCCAGCTAAGCATGCTAAGGACGGCCGTACTTTGCTTGTACAGGAGAAGGAGTACGGCAGTTAGGTTATGACAGAAGAGGCGCTAGGAAGCCATGCCTGGAACTTCTGCAGCAATTCTTCTCGACCCGTTGTCTCGCCACCTCGACCTTTGTGAACCCATGTGGGTCTCGCGTATTTGGGCTGAGTGAGCCCTAAATCGTTAGTGGCGTCTGACGGGGGGGGCTGAGATGGGGAGAACCTTGCGAAAATGGATTTGGAATTCCCCAAAATTGCCAGTTGGGAGATTTTGACATGTGGCGAGGGGTCCAATCAATCGTCATAATTGGAGGGATTGAGGATGTTTTTCTTGGATTGAGGAAACTTTGAACTCTGAGAAGCGTTTCATGAATCTGTTAAGTTTGTAGTCAGCCAAGTAAAGCCGCTTGAGTTCATTGTTTGTACTTGGTACTGTACAGTACAGGTAGTGGTCGTCGGGGTTAATACGTTTCGGTGTTAACGCCCTACGATGGCCAATGGTCGGCGTCTAGGGTGGCTTACCAGATTCAGTATAAAGTCCAGATTTGAGTGGGTTGAGTGGGTTGAGTGGGTTGAGTGGGCGGGTAGTGGGAATCTAGAACGGACTGTCTATTTTAGTAAGGTCGAGGGGGTAGATCTGTACAGATCTGTACTCACCAGTTCTGTAGCTCGGTAGGTACTTGTGTAGGTACCTGTGTTGATCTTGTCTAGGTAATTGTGTAGGTACGGAGTATTTGGTGGAATACCGTAATACTTTTTGCCCAGAATTATCTATTCCGGACTGACTGGTAATTCAATTGGCTAAGTTGAAAGTTCAACATAAACAAACCTTTCTGCTCGGACACTTGACGATCTAAAGCCCAACGTTTATCCTCAGACCGACGATGCGTCGTAAAAGAATTTGGGGGAAGAAGGTTGAGAGATCGGGGTATTTCAAACAAGCTTGGCCAGATAAGGCTTAGATCCTGCCTCCCCGTCCGATAAGCGAAGGGGGGGATGGGGGGGTTGTCACCTCGGTTGCCACCAGATGGAACCTAATCTCACTCACATCAACGTGGTGCAGCATGCAGTGCTGCAGCCGTCCTCGGATCTAGGGTTTGGGGAGAAGGAGAGTAACCATCGGACTGGGAGATTTTCGATTGGCCACAGTTGTGGCTTTATACAAAGGACAGGATCTTCCAGGATTTTCTCGATTTTCATGGCTCTTCGCGGGCTTGTGCTCGGTGCACAGACTGAAGGGCACAACATGGGATTTTAAAAGCCCATAAGCCCATCCGCCCATCCGCTCATCCCCCCTTCCCTTCCCCTCCCCTCCCCTTCCCACCCTGTCCTGTCCTGGCCTGGCTTGTCCTGTCTGTGTGCGGCAGAAAAGCTGCCCGCCACGCCACGGAGCAAAACCTCCCCAAAGTCTGAAGAGAATGCCTGCAGGCTGCTGCCCGCCCGCTGCCCAGGCTGATGGTGGGGTCGTCAACTCCAGTTTTTCAGTTGCTCCACCGGCCTTGGAACTTTCCCGTGCGAGCCTGCGAGGACCAGCGTGAGCAGCAGAAAGCGTGAGCAGCAGGCAGCGTGGACCAGCGTGGGCCAGCGTCGTGGTGGGAAGTGGGTCGCTAGGCCTAGCTGTGAGCAGCTGTTGCTGTACTGTACCAGAAACTGCCTAGTAGGCTAGCACTCGAGTATTCGGCTGCCACTGCTGCTGCTGCCCCTACTGGCCTACCTGCGCTACTTCCAGGGAACTTACTACTGTAGGGAACCTAGGGAACCTACCTAGGGAACCTCAACTGGGCACTTAGCACTTAGCACTTAGCCCGTAGCCCGTAGCACTTACTGAGCTCCATCTAAGCTGTTGTCAGCAGCTGCAGCAGCTGTTATTCGCCAGAAACCTTCTTGGACCTCGAAAGTTTGCTTTAAGACCCTTTTTCCTGCGCGCTTGCCAGTGTTGCCAGTCTTGCCAGCCCAGCTTGGACTCTGCCAGTGAGAACTCCGGCGATCAGACTAGGCCACCCTTTTTTCCTTCTTATGAAGTGCTTCCCTCCCCCTCGCCAACCTACCATACACATCCCTTTCAATTGAAAGTCTATATACTGGATTCCACACAGTAGTTTTTTTTATTATTATAATTAATAATTACGTCGTCTGATTCATCTCCATTTCTCTTTCTCTTTCTCTTTGAGAGACGCCAAAAACAGTGTCTACTGCCTACTACCTACAGCCTACCGCCTACGTATCCCCACTGCACTGCCTGCCCAAAGAATCTCCCTTGAGTCCCCTGACCCACCACCCACCACCACCACAAAGTGCAGGTGCGATCCGAGAACCCTCTCCATTTCACGAGGATCGCAGGGCGATAAAGCCACCCACCACAACTCGGCCAATCCCCACCAGTTTTACTCTCTTGCAAGGTCATTACAAGGTCATTGCAAGGTGTCATCGTCTTGGGAACTGCCCGTCCGTTTATCAAATCATTACAAACAACGAACTAGCGGCTACGTCGCCCGTTAAAAGTCAACTATCTATATCTTCCCTTGAACGGAACTTACGCTCTAGCCAGTTGGCAGTAGAATGACCCCGCCAGACACAATGCCTCCCGCCAAAGCAGTCAAGGTAATCACAACCCCATGGGCACCTTCACCTTCACCTTCACCGTCACCGTCACCGTCGTGCTCCATATCTCAACCTTTTTGAAACTTGATAGACTGATACAAAACCCCAGACCGAACGCACGCACGAGGAGAACCAGGAGCGAGCTTATATTGCAGCCTCAAGAAGAAGTGACCGAAGCCTAGAGGCCCGTGTAGAGTCCGCTCGAAGAGCATCAGAAATCCACAAACGGCGGACTGGTCGTGCATTGAAAGTCACCGAGCAAGATGTATTGAATGAGGAGATGTACGAGGAGGAGGATGATGATATGCCCGCTCATTACCGGAGACTCACGGCTCATCTACAGACTGGATCCGCCGACTTTAATCGCAAATTAGCAGCCTACCTGTGTACCAATGTTGCCATGAGAACTGCCGTCGAGCAGGCTATCAACTATTCTTACAACCCAGAGGCTGCTGCTGGCTTAGCACCTGGAGCTATGGCAGGACAGCCATTCGTTCCTAATCCCATGTTCCAGACGCCAATGCCAACAATGCCAATGCTTCCTCTTCAACATCAACAGCAGCGAGCTCAGATGATGATGATGCAGCAGCAACAGCAGCAAATGCAAACCCCTATGACTTATCGACAGTCACCATATCCATTACCACAACGTCCATCACTTCAACAACAGCAGCAACAACAAATGATGCAGCAGCAAATGGCTCAGATGGCCCAGATGTCACAAGGCGGCCAGCAGGACTCGAAGCAGGAGAGTAACATCGAGGGCGAGTCATCGAACCAAGACCAGGATGTAAAGCGTCCCATCCCTTTGGCAATCCGTACTCATTCCGGTTTGAACGGCCACGACAGAAGACAGTCAGTACCTACAACAGCTTCAGGTGCCATGAGTCCAGTCGACACTCGTGCTCCAATGTCCGCAACGATGACACCAAAGCAAAGGCCTTCATTCCCACCCGGAACTTTCTCCCAGGCAAACATCACACAGCAAACCCAAATACAGCTACAAAGTAATTCTGGTTCCTCGAACTTTGGACCCTTTGGTACTGGTATGCCAAGCAATTCACAGATGTTTTCCAACTCCACGGTCAACGCAATGTGCAATGATCCACTCCTGAACAACTGGAGTGGGATGATGGCAGGGAGCAGTAGCATGTCTGCTATTGGCAATCCATATAACAACATGTACGGTTTCGGGACACAAATGTCAGACACGAATGGTGCCATGAAGCAGCAAGTTCAACCTACTTTTGATGGATTGAACTCGACTCTTGCACCAGCAGCTGATACCAACAACATCAATGACTCTACCCAGCACTTCAACACTGCTGAAGAAAACAATCTGACAACCGAATTCGATGCTGCTACATTGGGCGCCAACGAGGATGGCGATAGCTTTTTCGATTATGAGAACTGGAACGCGCCCACTGCATCTCAATAGTTACCTACTTGACCGTCACCAATCACCGGTTCGAAAAATTTGGCGAGTTCGTCACTAACCCGGATTGAATATCCCGACAGTGACACTTGCCTAGCAATTGTTTTATAGCGTTCCACAGCATCTCCACACAATCATATCAGACATCCAGACCCGTCATCCATTGGCTTGGGGTAACCGTTTGTCTAGCTTCGGTATTGTTAAGAAGCGAAAGAAATTCTGAGCGCAGCTTTTCCAAGGAGGGTCCGCGTCTCTTTTTTTGGAGAAAAAAAATCATGGTTTTTTCGGGTTAAAGGGAAAGGCGTTATTTTGATATATATATTTTTTACGAAAAATGAACCTGGTATTTTTACCTCAGCGAGAAATTCAAGAAATAAGGTGGGTAATGATGGGATTGGGTACTACAAGGACAATATCGCAGCTTGGCGATTGGCGATTGGCGTTTTTTGGTGTTTTTTGAGTAATGAGTGGGAGGAGTGGGAGGAGTGGGATGACTTTGAGAAAAAGTAGCAATGAATAAATGATCCTAGGAGATCTGGGCATGGGTTTTTGGTTTGGTTTGGTTTTCCCTTTTTGGGGTCAGCGGTGTTGTTGGGTCTTGTAGGTATTATGAGGGGGGGGGACTTCGATTCCTGGGATGAGATGAGATGAGATGAATGGGCTAGAAGGGGGAGGAGCGGCATGGGGTTGGTTTTAGATAAAGGAATTAGAGATGGGCCCGATGGGGCGAAGATGTGGGATTGGGGATTGGGGATTGGGGATTGTAGAAAATGAAATTCCTTTTTTGGAACCAAAATCTTGGCCTTGGCCAGGTTTATAATGACTCTTGATGAGATTTGTATGGGAGGGAGGTGTTTTGTGATGGGATGGGATGGGATGGGATGGGATTTTTGGGGAGGTTGTAGATGTTGATACCTGTATCGACTGATTGATTGACTTAAGAGGGAACTGAAGATGTGGGGAAGGGGGATGGGAGGATGGGAGGATGTGTATGTGTAAATGGGGATATGGGAGATGGGTGTGGATGTGGATGTATGTTTGGTAGATTTAAGGAGGATGTTATTATTCGTCTTCTTTGGTGTTTCATTTATGGTATTATATTATATTATATTATGACTTTTTTGAAACATTGAGGAAAGATGGATAGAGATGAGGTTATAGAGTACAGTAGAGGGAGGGGATGAAGGATGTGTAAATGGGGATCTGGGAGATGGGTGTGGATGTGGATGTATGTTAGGTAGATGTTAAGGATGAAGTTATTCATCGTCTTATTTGGTGTTTTTATTTATGGTATTATGTTATATTATATTGGGATTTTAAAACATTGAGGAAAGATGGGATGGGTGGATATGGGGTTATAGAGTACAGTAGAGTAGAGGGAGGGGAGGGGATGGAAGATGGAAGGTTAGTTGGTATGTAGTAGGTGGGTACTAGGTACTAGGTGCTGAACTGAATGTGAGAGTATTTTGTTGGGTTGTTTGAAGGAGTTGGGAAATAGGTGGAGATGGGATGTGATGAGGGGAGATTGGATTTTTGGGGGGTTGGTGGTATTTTATATATCTAAACGTTGATGTCGCTACTTAATCGGGGATATACACCTCGTTGATCCATTAACTTTTCCTCCCTTACTCGAGTGGAAGAAGTTATTTCTGAAATCTTACTTCTCACATCTTACTCCCTCCTTCTAAAGCACTTTCCAACCTCCTCCTTACTTGCCGTATAACCGCATCTGCCTCTTTATCCTCGTTAGCGCCGTTACTATTAACTGCTTTTGATTTTGATTTTGATTTTGATTTTGATTCTGATGGTGATTTTGATGTTGATTTTTGGTTTAAGCTTGATTTTAATGTAACACCACCACCACCACGAAAATCAAAACCAACAAACCCATAAACCGCAACATCGTTACTTAATATACATATACATAACCCTAATCCTAACCCCAATCAATATCATCAACTTCCCCCCTTCTACCTACTTCTCACTCCCTACTCGTACTAAAATAAGCACTTTCTAACCTCCTCCTCACTTCCCGTATAACTGGGTCTTCATCCCCATTGCTGTTAATAGATTTTGATGTTAATGTTGATGTTGAT
Organism: Hymenoscyphus linearis; assembly: GCA_900536425.1. Lineage (NCBI taxonomy): Eukaryota > Fungi > Ascomycota > Leotiomycetes > Helotiales > Helotiaceae > Hymenoscyphus > Hymenoscyphus linearis. The sequence goes on from UNPR01000114.1 coordinate 140,774, forward strand.
TTTGATTTTGATTTTGATTTTGATTTTGATTTTGATTTTGATTTTGATTTTGATTTTGATGTTGATTCTGAAAAACCATATATCGCAACGACTTTCTCCCTTGATTTTAAGCCTTTGAGAATTTTGATATCGGATTTTGGATGGTTGAGGACCTGGATAGATATTAACATAACTCAACTCATACACACTTTCACACTATAACACACATAGCCAAAAAAAACACATCGCGGTATCATCTCATCAACTCATTCATACATTCCCCCCAATCAACCTCCTAATCAACACCACCATCCTCCTTAGCCTGCTCCTCCTTAGCCTCCTCCTTCTTAGCCTTCTCCAGCTCCAGCTCCCTCCGTAACTCAAGATTAAACTCCCTCCGCAACTCACGATCAACAACGGGCATCAAAACCTCCCAAACGCCCCTCATAATGGCCTCCTCATTCCCCGGTGGAACCGTGACTCCATACAACGCGACGGTTTTCAGGGGTTCCTTGGCACCGGCTGCGATTTCGACGACGGTTTTTAGGGGTTCCTCGGCGCCGCCTACGATTTCTACGGCGGTTGGGGGACGGTGGAAAAGCTGTGGATGGGATGGGATATTAATACCACTACTCAGATATCTTATGGTTAAGGTAAGAATGGGGTATTGATTAGATATAGATGTTTGGGAATGATTCATTCGTTTGAATGGCCAATTCATCATCTCCATCACCATTCTCCATCCCCGTCCCTCCCAGAAAAAGTAAAAACGTAAAAAAAGAGTAAGGTAAGAAAATAGATAGGAAACACAAACTAACCTCCGAAAACAACTCACAAATCTTCCTATTCGCCTCTCCCTCCTTCGGTGCCGCCGCCACACACACCGATATACTCGCCGGACTTATGTTAGTGATCCCGGTTACTCTCTTGGAGGATGGGGAGGGTTTCACGGTGCAACGGAGGAGAAGTAGGTTTGGGAGGTGGGAGTCCGGGGGTTTGGGACAGTATTTGATGCATTTTATTAGGGAGAGGGCGTGGGCTCTTGTTGTCATTTTTGTGGTTTGTGGGTTGTGTGGTTTGTGTGGGGGAGGGTTGGTGTTGAGGGGATGAGGATGTTTTTAGTGGTGATAGGACGAGACCGTGAGTTTGTGTGTGTAATGAGTTGTTTTGGTTGGTGAGATTGAGGTTGAGATTGAGGTTGAGATTGAGAGGGGCTGAAGGAGTGGATGAGATTTTTGATATTAGAAAATGGAGGGATGTAGTAGGTAGTGAGGTTATTCCCGATCAAGACCAGGGTACGCGATTGGCTAGGGTGGACGAAGCGTGCGATTAGTGCATTTTTATTCAAGCTCCAGCCCTTATCAGAGAATCACTGCTGAAGTCACCAACCTTGAAGGTAACAAGGCAAGCTCGAGTCACCCACCTACCTCCACAGCAATAAATTCGCAGGAAGACCAAATCCCAATCAACCCACCCAGAGCAATTCTCCCAACAATATTCAGACAAGACGGGTTATCTCTGGAGGAATTCGCGTCTTGCGTCTTCGCGCTCTGCTATTTGGCAGCATGGCAGGTCGATCGAATGGAGTGCAGTACACAGTAACTTCGCTCAATCGATGGTCGGTCGCAAATAAACAATTACCTTGTGAGTTGGTATCGCGATCAAAGAGGGGGTTTGCTGCTCATTGATTATAGCGATTGAGAAGATTAAGACGATTCACGTCTATGATTTTGATAATACTCGTAAGTAAAGACTCGACCCGCGATGCGATGCGATGCTATGCGCCGAGGCTTGTACAGTACTGACACCATTTCCAGTCTTCAACAGTCCCCTCCCCAACCCCAAATTATGGAATGGTCCTACAGTAGGCTTCCTGCAGCAACAAGAAGGTATCATAAACGGCGGGTGGTGGCATGATGCGCGAATCCTTGGAGCGACTGGCGAGGGCGTTGAGAAAGAAGAGCCTCGTGCTTGGGAAGGCTGGTGGAATGAGCGAATTGTCGAATTGATTAGGCTCAGTATAGAGCAGAAGGATGCATTGGCAGTTCTCCTCACTGGACGTGCGGAACCTGCTTTTGCGGAGTTGATCAAGAAGATGGTTGCGAGTAAAGGCCTCGAGTTCGATATGGTTTGTTTGAAACCCCCGCGTGGGCCAAACCAGGAATCTTTCTCGAGTACCATGGTCTTTAAGCAGTGCTTCTTGGAGTTTCTGGTGGAGACGTATAAGACGGCCGAGGAAATCAGGATCTATGAAGATCGTCCCCGTCATGTTAAGGCTTTTCGAGAATACTTCACCGACTACAATCGTCGACAAAATGGCATGGGTGGTTCACCAACTCGTGGCCCTATTGTCGCTGAGGTAGTCCAGGTTGCTGATAATTCCACACAGTTGGATCCTGTTCTTGAGACGGCTGAAGTACAGCGGTTACTCAATGATCATAATACCCAAGTCACCAAAGCCCGACGAGGCACCCGTCTTCAGATCAAGAAGACGGTTTTCTATACCGGCTATTTGATCAGTAAAATTGACACGCAGAAGCTACTTACCTTAGCTCAGCTCCCACCCAACATGCCCGATACAGAGATGAAGTTCCTCGCAAACAACATCCTCATCACTCCTCGTCCCGCACCACCCAGCATTCTTGAGAAGGTTGGTGGCATGGGTAGTAAGACGACCTGGGAAGTCACAGGTACGGCAGTCTTTGAGAGCAAGATCTGGGCCGCATCCGTGAAACCCGTTCCGGAAACTACAAAGTACTATACCGAGAATCCAAGTCCCATCGTAGTTCTTGCCCTCCGAAAAGGCGCTCGTCCTATCGATGCAGGTAAGATTCAAAATTGGCAGCCTGTTCCCGAGGAGAAACAATTTGTTTTTGAGAGTGAGGTGGGCGAGAAAATTCTGCTGAGGATTGAAGAGGAGAATTCCGAGAATGATTATGAGAGTCTTTTCCCGAATAAGGCTTTAAAGCGGAAACATGAAGACGACGAGATAAGTAGATCAAGTGGTTCTTATGGAGGAAACAACAACAACAACGGACGTCATAATCAAAATTACAATCAAAGTTACAACCAAAATCAAAAAGAAAACTACAACAATTCCAACATTAGAGGAAATCGCGGCGGCCGAGGTAACCGTGGAAATGGAGGAGGAGGAAGAGGCCGTGGTAATAATGGACGTGGGGGAAGGGGAAGAGGAGGTCATGGGTATAGATCTCTGGATGATGTCGATCGGAATCATTCGGGTACCCCGCCTTCGTATAATTCTGCTGTTGCGTATGAGGATTTTCCCCCGTTGCAGAAACAGTATCAGACCCCTCAGCAACTTGTGCAGCAGCAGTTTCAGCAGTATCAGAATTATCAGCAGTCGATGCAGGGGAAGGGGAATAAGGGGGGAGGTGGTGGTGGGGTTGGGGAGTTGCAGTATAGTTAGGAGGATGTTGGGGTTGTTTGGTCATGTGCTTGCTTGCTTGCTTTGAGAGATGGAAGTAAGCTGAGCTGGGTGGAAGAATTGTGTGTTGTGTTGTAGGATTATATTATATTACTGAACTGAACTGGCATGAAGGCGCAAGTAAAGGGTTTCTGTATCTTGTATCTTGGAGTTGGTGGATATTATTTGGGGGGTTAAGTATACAGACAGACAGACAGACAGACAGATAGGAATTAGGTCCTCTATTGAGTGAAGCGAGGTCGTTGAACTTGTGGACTTGGGATGATATGTATAGGGATACTATGAGGATACGAAGCTTAGGTGAATGTAGTCACGTGTGGATTTAGGTTATCGATTAAATGTGGTTACGTATAGGTTTATAGAGGGAATGTGGTCACGTGTGGGTTTGTTGACTCGCTTAGTAAATGTTGTTTTAAATGTTGTTTTAGATAGAGCTTCCCCAATTAGCCTAATCGGGTATAGCGTAGATTCTTTGTTATAGACTATAAATATTAGCTAGCTCTAGGACTTTCTTAGAAGGCTCGCGATTAATCTTAACCTTATTCTAGAGTAGTCTTTTATACGCTTCTAGTAATTCCCTAATATATTAATCGCCTTCTTCTAAATCGAGTTCAACCTAACCTAGTCGTTGTACTCGCTATATCTATTTCTCTAAATATAACTTACGACGAGTTCGGTGCTCTATTAGCTTTGGCTTCTAAGCACTCCGACCTCGTTATACTCTACAACTTTAATAACGATTGGTTTATTTAAGTGTTTACCGACCTTACTACCTCCCTTCGATAAGCGTAAACTGACCTTCGACAATTATAAACTAACGCTTAGAACCTTAACGTTTAGAGCTAACTTTACCTTAATAAGATTAGTATACTTTAGGCATAGATCTAGGGATTTATTAACTAATCTAATTAAGTTGTAGACCTCTAAGATTAAGTTATAGGCCTTTAAAGCTAACTTTAGTTGTATACCGATTAGACCGATTAGGTTACGAGTCTTTAGAACGAAATTACAAGTCTTTAGAACTAAATTATAGGCCTTTAAAGCTAACTTTAGTCGTGTATCGATTAGACCGATTAGGTTATATATCTTTAGAACTAGGTTATAGGTCTTTAAGACTAAATTAGGAATTACTAAAACAATTAACTGCTCTCTACTACCAGCCCCCTAGCCGCCCTTACGAGCCTATAAAATAACGTCGCCGCTCTCTAGCTTTACCTCTAGAAGTTAAATATAGTTAGTTATACTAGTAGTAGTAGTAGTTCCTTGAAGCGCTACCGAGACCCTCTCCCTTTTAGTAGTAAAGACCGACATAAGCCTTACGATCTATAAAGCTTTATTTAAGATGTTAAGATTAAGCTAAGTATAAATGCTAATTAGTAGTCCTCTAAACCCGAGCGTATAAAGTTTATACTTAGTTGTTTAGAAGGAAACGTACGCCGACACTTTAATAGATATCTTACTCCTAATACCGTTTTTAAGGCACCTATAAATTCTATCTTATAGATGTTCGAGTACTTAACATCTACTTACGGTAATAAGTTTAGCCGAGAAACTACGTTAAAGTTACTCTTAAACGAGAAATAAGGACAACGCGATACTATCGAGTTTCTACTTAAGTAGGTCGGTTTAGTATTAGAGGCTTAGGTAGAAGGATTTACTATAATAGGCATTTTAAAGGCCGCCCTTTACCCTAAAGTACACCGCTAAGTCTTAAGCGGGGGTAGTTACTTAGAGAATATCGAGTTAGACGATATAATTAAGTTAATTAAGAGTGCTTACAACACTTACTTAGCCGCTTTAGGACCCGGTTATACTAAGCGAGGTGCCGCTATTACGGTAGTCCTACAATCTACTCGGTCTATTCCCGCCGCTACTGCTACTACCGACGGTGACCCTATATAAATCGACGCTACTAAGATTAGTACTAAGCCTGTTTAGACTTAGAAGTTCGTTAATAAGAGACGAATTCCGCGTAACTAGGACGAACGCAACGCCCGCCGAGAGTTTTAGCTTAAGAACAACTTATACTTCTACTACTCTAGCGACAAGTACGTAAAGACCGCCTACCTAGCTTTAAAAGTAAAAGAAGATAAGAAGAAGGAGGAAGAAAAGAAGTTAAACGAGGGAAAAGCCTAGTCTCTAGTAATAGTCGCCCCTAGAGACGACAAACGAAGAAGAAGATAAACGTAGTATTGTCGTTACTAGAGGAAAGATAGAAGGATATAATAGAGATTCTATATAGGTTATTAGATAAGAATAAGAACCTAACTTTATCTATATACTCTCTGTTTAACTCTAGCGCTTCTACTAAATGTTTTATTAATTCTAATTTTATATAAAAATAAGGATTCTTATTATACCCCCTCTCCCGACCTCGCCGATTACGAACTGTTAATAGTACCCCCTCGTCTACTAGGGATATTACCTACGTCGCTGTCCTAGACCTTTAAGTCGGCAAGTATATCGACTAGGATTAACGATTCTATATTACTAAATTAGCCTCTTATAAGGTTATTTTTAGTAAACCCTAGCTTTTAAAACATAATCTAGTAATAGATTAAAAAGCTAATAAAATTACGTTTATATTAACCTTTTATACTAAATCCTACCTCTCTAAAGGCTTAACTAAGTTAGTTGTACCTACATAGGACTTATACGCTTATATACCTCGCCGAGTTAGTACTACTATATTCTAGACTCTTATAAAGATAGACGATTCTAAGGTTTTTAGCCTCTCGATTTATAAAATAGATTAGCGCCTTAAAGTCTTAGGCTATAAACCCGAACCTAAACTTAAGGACGTTGACGCTCGTCTTTACTTAGCTTGAATAGACGACGGTATATTAGGCTACGAACGTACCTTAAAGTTTATAGACTAATATTTAAGCGAAGGCTCTCGCTAAACCCCTTTTACCTATACCGAGGATAAGGAAGTTCCTATAGACTCTAATATACGATTTATTAAATAACGCGCCGCTTCTATATACCTCGCCAGGGTTAGTATAGACGATATTTAGAAAGCCCTTTACCTATAAAAGGCTGTCGACCTAGAACTACTTCTACTAGGCTATTTAAAACTATTCCTCCCTATTTTTAGCTAGACGGATACTAACTCTTTACTACCTTATTGTAACTACGATATTTACATCGAGCTAAAGGAGGGAGTAAAACCCCCTTACGGACCCCTATATAATATGTCGGCCGACGAACTTTTAGTACTCTATAAATACCTTAAGGAATAACTCGATAAAGGGTTTATTTGTACTAGTATTTTACCTACTACTTCTTCTGTCCTATTTATTAAGAAACCCGATAGCGGCCTCCGGTTTTACGTAGACTATCAACAACTTAACGACCTCTCTATTAAGAATCGATACCCTATTCTACGAATCTAAGAGACTTTACAACGTTTAAGTAGAGCTAAATTCTTTACTAAACTTAATGTTATTATAGCTTTTAACCGTATCCGAGTTAAGAAGGGTAACAAGTAGCTTATAGTATTTAACACTCGCTACGGCCTATTCGAGTCTCTTATTATACCCTTTAGTCTGACTAATACGCTTATAGTTTTCTAGGCCTAGATTAATAAAATTTTACGTCCTTTCCTAGATATCTTTTATACCGCCTACCTAGATAATATTCTTATATTCTCGGACGATTTACTCTCCTATCGTTCTTATATAAAACAGGTCCTTACTACCCTTTAGGAAGCCGGGTTGTAGTATAATATTAAGAAGTGTAAATTCGAAGTTACTAGTATTAAATTCCTCGGTATAATTATTACTATAGACGGCGTATAAATAGACCCCGAGAAAGTCTCTACTATTATTAACTAGTCTACTCCGGCTTACCTTAAGGACCTCTAAGCTTTTATCGGCTTTACGAACTTTTACCGACGCTTTATTAAAGGGTTTAGTAAGATAGTTAAACTACTTAATCTCCTCTTTGTCTATAGTGTTTGATAGGATTAGAACGAAGCTTATAATATAGCGTTTTAGACTCTAAAAGACGCCTTTATTTTAACACCTATTCTAGTTTACTTTAACCCTAAGAAAGAGATCGTTATAGAATGTAATACCTCGGATTATATTATAGCCGTAGTCTTATCCTAGTAGTACGACGACGTTCTTTACCCTATAGCATTTATGTCTAAAACCTTTAACTCGGCGGAATATAATTATAAGATTTATAATAAAGAGCTATTAGCTATTGTTCGTACTTTCGAAAGTTAGAAGTCCGAACTATATAGTATAGCTTATCCTATTATAGTAATAACCGACTACTCTAATTTAAAGTACTTTATAACAACAAAGGACTTATCTCGGCGATAGGTTTACTAGAGCGAGTTTCTCTTAGAATTTAACTTTGTTATTAGCCCTTGGAAAGGAGCGAAGTATTAGAAGCTAGACGCTCTTACTCGACTCTCCTAGGACCTTCCTAAGGATAGCACCGATCCCCGCCTATAGTACTAAAAATAAGTACTCTTAAAGCCTTAGAACCTACTTCTCTTGTCCCTCGCCGAGTTAGACGATAATAAGACGGACGATCATAAAGTTATAAGACTCTTCGAGGACGGGTATAGTATAGACAAGTCTAGAACAGAGTTAGACCCCTTTTAGAGACAAATTAAGACCGAACTTAATTAACAAGATTATACGCCTTACTCGAAGGAAGTCTCCTTGTCTAAATATACAATTAAATATAATAGACTTTATTTCTAAGACCGACTTTATATCCTCGATATAGAACTCCGAGTATAGCTCCTATAAAGAGCTTATGATTCCGTAGAAAGTGGCCACCCTAGGAAAAATAGGCTACTCGAGCTAGTCTCTCGGTTTTACTAGTGGCCTCGTGTCTCCTTAGATATCGAATAGTTTTATAAGGCTTACGAGAATTGTACTCGGAATAAGCTGTCTTAGCTTAAGTACTAAGGAGCCCTAAAACCCTTACCTATACTAACTTAGCGGTAGAAGGATCTCTCTATAGATTTCGTCGGGCCGCTTAAAGAAGTAGACGGCGCTAATTCTATTATAGTAGTTTATAATAGACTTATAAAAGATCGTCACTTATTTCCTTATTATAGTACTATAATAGCTAAAGACTTAGCGCGGTTGTTTCTTTATGTTTAGAAACTCTATAGCCTACTAGATTCTATTGTCTCTGACTATAGCTCGCTATTTATAGCTACGTTCTAGAAAGCCGTTTATATTAAGCTTTAGATTAGTATCTAACTCTCTACTACTTATTACCTAGAAACGGATAGACAGACCGAAATCGTTAATAAGGCTCTTAATCAGTTCCTTCGCTAGTATGTAAGTTTTATATAAGAAAATTAGGTAGAATTACTGCCTATGGCGGAATTTTCTATATAGAACGTAGTTAATAGTTCTACTAGTATGTTACTATTTTTCGCTAACTATAGCTACTACCCTCGGATAAGCTTTAGACTACCTATTTTAGTACTAGCTACAGCCTCTCGGCCTATTAAATTAAGCGTAAAACAAGGCTCTAGCTTTATCTATAAAATAGAAGATATCCTAGGCCATCTATATACTAATCTATTAGCCGCTCGAGATAAGATAGAACAGTTCGCTAACAAGACTCGAGCTCCTACGCTAGCGTACCGAGTTAGTAACATAGTATTACTAAGTATAAAAAATCTCACTTCTATACGCCCTATACTAAAGTTCGACTCTAAGTTTATTAGCCTATTCCGAGTACTCTAAGTGGTTAATTCTTACTCGTATAAACTAGAATTACCTTTCGAATTAGAGGAAATCTATCCGGTATTCTATATTAACCTATTATAACCCGCCGCGGGTATTCCTTTACCTAGATAGGTTAACCCACCTACTCTACCCGTTACTATTAACGTCGACGGTAACGTCTTATAGGCTGTTAATAAGATATTAGACTCTTAAAGAGTCGACGGCGAATTCTAGTACTTAGTTTGGTAGAGAGGTTACGATCCTAACTCTAACACCTAGGAACCTTTATATAACGTTATCTCTTTAGCTGCCTCGTCTATTACTATATTTAAGAAGCGGTTTCCCCGGAAGGCTAAGCCTACCCGCGTAGAGCTTACGTAGGTGTCACGAATCACGAGTACACGTGATATCTGTCATAATAAGAGGCGCAACCCTCGACAGGCACATCTAGGTTTCTTATAGCAAATAGGGATCGCTTAGAGTAGCTAAGCGATCCAAGGATTTTCATT
>UNPR01000421.1:0-13868 GCA_900536425.1 Hymenoscyphus linearis
TATTAACAAATTAATTATCTACAACTCTAGGATTAATCTAAATACTATAAAATTAGTATATACGAATAGCCTTATACGTATATTTACCTATTTAATATACTGTAGATGTGACAATTGGTTGTTCTGTAGATGCATAGGGTTTTGGTGGTCGCCGCACGCAAAAAGTGTGTTTTGTCGGAAAGTCGGTTTTCCGATTTTGCACCAGAGGGTCGCTAACAGCCACCATAGGATTGGGCTTGGCCTAGCCAACTACCCCATACATTTGTTTTCCCGAGATAACCTCATTTTCTGCCATTTCCCGGAACGACGCAATTGGTTGGGTGGAGAGGAGATATCTGGCCTTTCTTTTGTGAGACCTTGGACTTTGAGACTTGACAAGGCTGACAAGGCCACGATTTTGACGACGAGGCTTGGAATACCTTCACTCCATGCCATCTTTCGAGCTTTCACAGTTCCAACGTCAACACCAAGCTTGAGCTCCAAGCTCCGACCAATCCGCCATCATGGCAAAAAAAGTAACAGCCACAACGAAACCCCCCAAAATCCCGCTCAAGATGGCCGACCGCACCGCCCCAAAAGCAAACACGCTGATCGACCTCGCACGGCAATCCGGGATCCTCGACGCCGCGCAGAAGGCCCAAGATGAGGAGCCGCTCGTGGGACGAGTGGGAGATTCAATCCTGTGGTCGTTAAGTCTGACCATGTTACATTTCACCCTCGATGTCTTGGTAGCGAACCAGTATGCGGAGGAGATGGAGTGGGGGAGTTTGGGGGTTCGGACTATGCAGGCTTTTCCTAGTATGTTCCTTTTCTTTTCCTCAACCCCATATTATTCTCGCTTTCCCTAATATATGTACTAATAACTCCTCACAGTAATCCTCCTCTTCTTCTACACCTTCCACCCCCACCCCTCACCACCCGTCTTCCTCCCCCGTCTCCCCCAAACTCTACAGAAACTACAAAAGCCCCTCCACCAAGCATTCTTCTTCCTCTGCAGTGTCTCGGCGGGATGTTACCTGATACATAGCACCAACACTGATGTATACTACGCCGTTATGAAGAGGAGTCCACCACTTGGGGTAGTTTGGATTTGGAGTGTGGTGGAGATGGATGTTGTTCCTGCGGCGGCGAGTTTGCTTCTTTGTGCGGCGTTCTTGAAGTTGGGTGGGTATGAGATTTTTTAGTTGATAGGGAAGAGGGAGGGAGATGGGAAGGGGATATAAAAGAGTGTATGTTATGATGTATAACGATGATACACAGATGTTTGAGAAATAAATGGCTGTCCTCCCAATTGATTGAACACGATGTTATGTTTTCTCTCGGGACTTTGTCTAGGTATCTACCTTGGCTCTTTTATACTACATTACATTATATATACGAACTATACCCCATCAGACAAAACAAACAAAATATCCAAATGCGTAAGATCACAATCCAGAAAATATAACATGATATCCTCCCTCCTAACCCACATTTCTTTGAAGAGACTTTTCTTCTCAAACTCCAACAGGTCAAAGTGAAGCCCTAAAGAGCGACAAACAGAAGGGATATAAACAGTCATTGGAAGAAGGAGATGGAGAAACTGATGTTTCTATAACTACTAGGTATTGAGAGGCCAATGACCGGTCGGAATAACCTTCACCCGTTCCGAAGATACCCCAATAGCACTCCCCACATTCAGGCCCCACTACCCTGATGAGGAAGAATAACTGCAGAGGGTCTCCCGAGTACTTTTCGATATCTCTAAGAAATTCTATGTCACGTAACTTTTTAATTCTTTGGGGGATTTCTTGAGGTACTCCGTACTGTACTAGAGAAGTTGGGGTTTCTGCGGATAATTACAGAGGGATACTATCTATCTCGGGATAGCTTTTGGCTCAGTTTAATTCTCTTCCTAGTGTTGCAACTGCATATCAAGGGACGTTCGACTTCTTTGTTGGCATACACGAAGTAAATCCATACCAGTTGCGTCAGCGAGACTAAAGTTCAATATAGGCTTTACGTCCACAGCTTGGCGGTTTCAAACCCCATGTTTTGTACTATATATTATGGGTCATATTCCAACTATCGAAGAGACGACGATGCTTACTTCATTGTTGACAGGTGCTGAGACTATATCAAAGATATCAGAATTTTGACCGAATTCTCAACGTTCGTCACTATGACAAATTTCAAGCTCACAGCTCTCTTCTAATATATCTCCAACAAGGCCCCACCATATACGACAAACTCAAAATCATAGTTTCCTCTCCAGCGGTAGGAGACCGTAATATCCCCATCCGAACCTTGTTACTCGTTATCCGATCAATGCTCGGTACAGGCATCACATCACATCCCCTAAACCTAAAGACATCTAATAATACTCCCTGCTCCGGAACATCCGCCACTAGGAGCTCCAGGTGTATAAATCACGACTGACACCCCGCCTAGAACGGGTATTGTTGTTTAGCATTGAACATCACTCCCAACACCACACCAAATCCAAATAATACACTTTTTTGTTCAACCCAACTCAGATCTATCACCATGCAATTCTCCATCCTCTTCGTCGCTGCCGCTATCGTCGGTCCAGCACTCGCCGGTGTCCTCGAAACCCGACGTGAGATTTGCGGAACGTTGACAAAGGGTCAGTGGGATAACTGTGTCGCGACCGTGAGTCTTGTCTTGACTTTTCATTTTTTTTTATGGTGAGCTAATTGTGATTAGTGCGTGGCTTCGGATAGAAATGCGGCGTGTGTTGATAAGCAGTGTGTTTGTGTTAGAAAGTGAGGTTCGGGAGCTGCTGAGGGATAGAGGGGTTCCATCTTATTATGTCGTCTCTCGTACTTCACATCTGGATCTTTTTGGATGGGATATTGTATCTATCTCATAAATCGTTTTGGTGGCTGGAATGAATAGGCTGATTGAAGAATTTTATGGATACCCTTGCATTTTCGCAAACTTTACATCGTATGATTTTCAACCGAGAACGCTTTCCCTCTTTCCAAATTCCTCTTTTGCCCTGGTGTAATCAGAATATCTGTTTCCTTAGAAATTTGAATGAGTCTAGAATTCTTGGACCACCAAAGAAGAAGGCTCATTACTTAGTTCTAACAGTTGACATTTTGTGTGAGAGAAGATCTACAATCGCCATTCTCCACAATATTCTACATATGGTATCTGCGTATTCATCTCAAATCTTGGATGCGGGGTACTTAGGAAGAATGGTTCAATAGTATCGTTTAATTCCCTTGACGTTCGTACCATAAATCCACACTGTAAGATCACCCTTCCTATGTCCCGTCTTTGTTATCACGCAATTTCTGTGCTCTGTTTATATTTCCCACTGCCGGTTTATAAAGAATGACCTAAAAATTAAAACGGATCCTTGGTCGAGATCAAGAATCTTTCATGTTATTTGTCCCTTCGAGTTGTGGAAGTTCCTTAATACCTGCGACGCTTTCCCAAGCAGTCTATATCGAGATATAATCGGGTAGAATTGAGACTCAGGTATTTCAATTCTTGAGCTTAATTATCCTACAAAGACTCGCAAGTTATACGCAATAACACCACCAATACAAAGCCACAACCGCACTTTACCCGTTCTTAAGTGTTAAGTGGAATACTTTGGAATTAACTACAGAAGAGAGAAGTGTAGAAAGCACCAGCTTATATACAGTAGAATAAGACAATGTAGATCCGGCTAATCTCTAGCCGTTCCGACTACGGAACTACCTACTTCTAACACTCCCCTAAATCTCTAATAGCTATATACGGTAATTATAAAGCTATTCGTAGATTTCTCACAACACACTTATAACTCTAATCGCGCTTCGATTTAATTTAAATAGCGCTTTATCTAGCGCTTTTGTTAGTCTATCCGCTAATTAATACTCCCCTAGAACCTATTACACTCGAATTTGTCCCTTGTTTACTTCGTTAACAATATAATAGAACGTAATATCGATATACTTAATTTTAGTTGTATTCGACGTTCTATTCGTAAGCTAAACTATAGCCTTGTTATCTCCTAGAAGTAATAGAGTAGGCATTCTAGTATAGTCCTTTCCTTCGAGTTCCGTAGATAGCCTTTATAACTAAATAACTCTTTTTGTCGATTCGCTCGCTATAACGTATTCCGCTTTAGTTGTCGATTGTACTACCGATGCCATCTTCTTACTTAAATATTAGATAATCCTACTATTAAATATTAGTAAACTCCTAAGTATTAATTTTCGGTCCTACTAATTATTACTATAATCTACATCTAAGTATCCTATATCTTTAAGTTTTACGTTACTAGTCTATACTTTAACTCCTCGATCTACGCTGTATATTAGAATATTAACCTTACTACGTCTTTTACTATATATTATTCTATAAGTAAGCGTTCTCTTAATATACGCTATAATGCGAATTAGTACCTTCTAGTAGTTCTATCTTACCTCGTATGTAAATAACGCCATTCGAGTTGTTATAAATATAATATCTAGGCGTGTGTTTTCTAGCTAGGTTAGCTTTCCTAGTAATTAAGCGTACTTAGTTTTCTCCCCTACGGTTAATTCTCTACTAGGCTCGTTCTTTAAACTGTTTATAGTCGCTCTGTCTATCGGAGTAGTAAAGATAAGTGTATCCTTGTATAGGAATTCTACTATAATAGCTCGGGCGTACTTCTCCTAGTTAATCGAAATCGAGCCGTCCTTACGCCTTAGAATCCTTATTCTAAGTACGTTCTTCGCCTCCCCTAGGTCCTTTATTTTAAATCGTTTATTTAGTTAATCTTTAACAATTTAAATCGCGTCTTTATCTAGCCTAGTTATAATTAAATCGTCTATATATATTCTAATAATTATACCGATCGTTTTTTAAACTATTATTATTAGGTCTATTAGTAAGGCTTTAAAACTAATTCCTTTTAAGAACCCTAATAACAAAAGGTACTATATTCTCGCCGCTTATTTTAAACTATATAAACTCTTTAAAACTTATACGTATTGTCTAAAACAATATCTTACTTCTTTAGGCACTTCTATATAGATTTTGTCTACGAGTTTCGCTACTAGGAATACCGTAACTACGTCTATCTAATATAGCGTCTATCTATATTTTACTATAAGCGTAATAATTAGCCTTATCCTATCTATTCTAATAGTTGGCGAAAAAGTCTCTTTATAGTTAATACTATAGATCTATAAAAAGCCTCTTACTACCTACCTTACTTTCTATCTTATTATTACGTCGTTGTCGTTAGTTTTAGTATCGAAAACAAGTTTTAATAATACTACTTCCGCCCCTTCCGGTATACTTACTAAAGGTTTAGAAAAAGTCCTATTTCTTTTTATATTATCGAGTTCTTTAATAAAAGCCTTTAGCTACTTCTCCTTATCTAGAGATTCTATAGCTTATATAAAGGTGAGGGTCTAGAGTATTCCTAGTGTTAATTTCGTTATATTCGCCTTATCTCTTGTCCGTCTCCTATCTCTATAAGTCTACTGTCTTTAAGTAGCCGACTCTTTTTTAATCTTATCTTTATAGTTCTATCTAACTCTCTCTTTTTCTTCCTTCTTATCTCGAGTAATTTATGCCTTTATACGTAGCTTAACGGTCTGTTCTAGCTAGTAGTATTGTTCTTAAGGTTTATAAAATTCTTTACTATCTAGTTCTAATAGGGTTAACGTCTTAGACGGCGTAATACCTCGATTCTAATTAGCTGAGGGCCTTAATTCTACCGGTTCTTCGCTTCTTTAAGACACTGCCTCCTTAATTGTATTATAGAACTTATCGTCCCTTATATCGCCTTCTATACTCTTACTACTATTATTAACATCCTTATCCTCGACGCTTCCTATATCTTCGTTATTACTTATATTACCTTTAGACGCGCCTAAACCGCTTGTTATACTAATTTTTGTCGTTAAAGGTTCTTTCTTAATATTACTCTCGCCTATCTTATTAAAATCGATAAAGCGTAATTCTACTAGCTTTCTTTCTTATAGGTTCTAGATTAAATATATCTTATCTAATTCTTTCTTCTATCTTATAAATATACCTTCCTACGCTTTTAGTTAGAGTTTCGATCTCTTTTCTTTTAGAATATAGACCTATACTCGGTATCTAAATATCCTCTATCTTTTTATACTCGGCTTCTTTCTATACTACTATTCCTAGGGAGACTTTATTATCTTCTTTACGACCTATCGATTCTATATATATACCGCTCTAGCCGCCGCCAATTCTTAGTATAGCTCTAGTAAGTTTAATCTATACCGAATAGTGTTTGCTTTTTCTACAATTAACCGTATACTTCTTTTAGCGTATCTATTACCTTTAGGGTAATATCTAATAGTAGGTTCTATTATAATTCCCCGCCTACGACAGAACGCTTCTAACGTTTTATTTAAGAACTCTCTACTACGGTTAAAACGTAGAGCCTTTAGCTTCTCTCCTATCCTCTATCGTTGTCTTTTAGCCTCTACTTTTTTAACCTATTCTTAAACCCTCTCTTTTACTAGGGACTTATTTAATAGGAAATATACCTATACTATACCGGTAAACTAGTCTGTTATTAATAGTATATATAAATGCCCCTACATCGAATTTAGCTTGACCGGCCCCTATAAATCTATATGTCCTTTTTCTAGAGCGCTTAACACGCCTCCTATCGGTTTATATAACACTTTCCTTGTCATCTTACCTTTAGTGTAAGTACTATAATAAGGTAGGTAAAAGGAGTGTTTAGGTACGTCATTTAGAACCTTGTAAATTCTTCCTTATATTTGTTGTCCTAGGTGGCCTAACCTAGTATATAGTAGCTTAATCTTAGAGCGAGGTACTAACTTTTTAACGGGCCGTAAATCAGTTTTATTAGCGTTTTTACCTATTTTTAATACGCTAGACGTTTCCTAGTTCCCTCCTTCCTCTTCCGGCAATCGTACTAATATAGGTATAGGTATCGATTTTTCTTTCGGTCCTTTTCGGTCTCTTAATAACGGCTTTCTATTAGCTGTACTGTTTAACGTATAAATTTTTATAGGAGTTAATGATTTTTTAGGTCTTTTTCGGTCCTTCTTTATAGTCGGCCCCTTTTCTCCCCTCGCTTTCGCCTTTTGAACATCTACTTTTAGGGACTTCTTTAATCTAATTAGATATACCTTCTATATCCTTCCCTTTCTTCTACCTTCTATTATCGTCGTTTTTCCTTATATTATACTAACCCTCTTATTCCGAGAGTCTACTATATAGTCTAATCTACCGTCCTTAAGTATTCTAATAGATAGAAGATTGTCTAAGTATTCTAGTATATACTCTATATTCCTTATAACTGTCGATCTTTCTTTACCGCTAACGTTCCTCTAATAGATCTTTATACTTCCTTTTCCTTAGGATTTGATTATACTGCTATTTACGGCTTTTACTCTAGTCGTCGTCGGTCTTAATTTATATTTAATAAATAAACTTCTATCGTTTATAATATAGTAAGACGTATAAGAGTTAAGCTACTACGTTATATTTAGGTTATTTTTAGTTAGAAGGTAAGTAGAAATAGTAGAGCTAGATTCGTTACTATCGCTATTAACCTTACTAATCTTTAACACTTTCTTAGTACTTTTGTTGTCGTTAAGCTTTACCCCGCCTTCCTTAGCGATTATAACTAAATACGCCTTTCCTTCCTTTGTCTTTAGCCACTTAGGGTATTAGTTCCTAAAATGTAGACCGTAATAAGTATAACAACCTCTACTAGCAATTAGGTTTTAGTTTATAGATACTACAGGTACTATAGGAGATATATATCCCCCCCTCGGCGCCCCCCCTGTCTTCTACCTCTTCCCCTTCTACGGTAATTTCTACGTCCTCGTCTTACCTAGTTCGTAGTGTCTGTTATAACGTTGTCGTTCGCTAATTCGGTTTCCCTTACTTTTAAGTAGGCAATTCCCTCGTCTAGGGAAAGCTCCTTAGCGCTTTAGCGGACAACGTTTAGGGTTGTCTTATATTATTCCTAGTCTACGCTCGCTTAGATTAGGTACGTTAGGATCTAGTTTTCTACTACGTTCTTCGGCTTTAAAGTCCTAATTTAACTTTTTAATTTTCTTATTAAATCTAGCTTCTTTTAGATCGACGTCGCTTTTAGGTTCTAGATTCCGAATAGGTCTCGGTATAGATTGTTATACTGTACTTTGTTGTTCCTCTTATAACTCTTAACAATATTTAAGAATATCTTAAATAGATCTATAATTATAGTAATATAGTTTATATAGTTATTATCTAGGCTAGCGTAGATCTTTAAAGATACTGTCGCCCTCTCTTTATTAGACTTGTTTAACAAGCTTGTCTCGCTCGTCTCTGTTGTAGTAGTAGTAACAGTAGCACCTGCCGTTGTCTTTAAAGTTTCTTTAACTTTAGTCTCTAACTCGATCTAGTAGACTTAGTTGTAGATTGTTAAGTACTTAATAAGAGCGACTTTCTAAATGTCGAAATCCTTAGTACCTGTAAGGATAACACCCTTGTAGTCGGATTTGCCTATAGTGTTTAAATAAGTAATAGGACAAGTTAATTCGCTAAAAAGTATATCCTTAAAGAAAGGTCTAAAATATTCGCAACCGGGGCTCTATAACCTGTTAAGTGGAATACTTTAGAATTAACTACAGAAGAGAGAAGTGTAGAAAGCACCAGCTTATATACAGTAGAATAAGACAATGTAGATCCGGCTGATCTCTAGCCGTTCCGACTACGGAACTACCCACTTCTAACATTAAGCCACCCCAGCCTCCTCCCTCTCCTGAGTTGTATTCATATGATTGGACGTACAAATCCCAATCCTACAAAATGAAGCGACAACCCTACGTATTAACAAACAACACATCCACCTAACATCAAAACTGGGATTCTGTCACCTGGCCGAGTCCCCAGTCAGTAGGGTGTCTAATAAATATCGAACTGTTTCGTATACGGAAAGAAAGTACGAGGGTAGGGGCCCGGCACTGGAGAAAAGAATCAAAAATCTCAGTTCGTCTGGTTTCTGAACCTGGCCGGAGCTTTTTTTTTTTTTTTTTGGTTTGGTTTGGTTTGGTTTTAGTATTTTTTTTATTTGGGGAGGGTGGCGGCGAGATAGTGGGAGAAAGGGGCGTTTTGATTTTTAGAGTGTTTGCAGGCGGCTTAACTTATCGCATTGCGCAAACAGAGATATTCGTGACGTGTAGGCTGGAAGATCCTGAAAAGGCTGCCGTGAGTAGGCACTTTGGCAACTGGAAGGAATATAAAAGCAGACCTCAGCACTTCAATTCCCAAGGCTTCAATGACCGTTTATGAAATACACTCTTAGTGAGTCTAAGCCGATCTCCTGAAGTGAAGCATAAAACCCAACGTCACCCAATAACCAACCAATCCTCAGATTTACCACGTTCACCTATCTACTCCCCAACATTCACCTTAAGAACATCCTCAAATCAACCATGTCTGTCACCAACCAACCAATCAACAACCAATCGCAAAACCATAAACTTCCCAGCTGTAAGTGAATCCCTCCTAGAATTTCCACCAAATCCTCAGCCAATAAGCTTGCGATCGCAAACCACAAATCTTCATAAGGTGAATCTTGAAAATGGGCTTTGAACCAATGAGCTTACGATCGCAAACTGAGGAAAAAGTGCGATGTGCAACAAAACTTGTTCTTCGTGATTCACTTATATGTCCACTTGGGTGGGAGGAGGGAGTGGTTTGCGATCGGGATGTGATTGGTGGATGTGTTGTGAAGGTGTTGCTTCACTTCACTTGTGGGTTGCGCGTTGTGGTTAGGGGGGGACGGGGAGATTGTTTGTGATGTTGGTGCTAATGTAGGAGGAGATGTTGGATGGCTTAGGTTGGATATTCAGATTGAAGACTTGTATGTTTGTTAGGTCTTATTTGATTTTATTTTATTTGAGGAAGATGGATGATACGAGTTGTTATATCAACCAAGTTCGTTACCACGTTACTGTACAGTACTTGTATTCTCTTCTGGGCTAGTACGAGATACGGTAGAAATGCGATGGTGATTATTGTAAGGTGAGTATAGTAAAGGGCAGTCTGCGAGATGGAACGTTCTTGCGATGTTATATATTCTCATCAAGAGATTCTCTCCCTTTACCATCAAACTGGATCTATGTGCTACGAAGTAGAGATGACACTTGATATACAATCTTCAATGAAAAGACATCTCAGCTACTTCCAAAATCTAGCTCTCTCTCATCCTTTTCCCAGCAAATCCGTTCAACTCATCCTACGAACTAAGAGGGTTTCCTCATCCACTTTATCGCCAAGTAGCACACGAATCCCCCTTTCCACCACAGATCCCCCGACGTTCTCCCTCATAAACCCAAATAACGAATCCAGCTCTCGCCATTCAACTAAGGTAACTTGGTTAAATGAATGGCGCAAGGGCATAACGCGCTGATGACAAAGCAGGAAATTGTCACGCCCGCCTTGTTTAATAAACCGGCCGTTTCTGGTGTCTGAGTTTTCCTTGATTATCTGCCAGGGGTACAGGTTCGTGTACAGGATAATATAAGTTTTTGCTAATTTTTGTGGGGGGTTTCTTTTTGTAGGGTTTTTTTTTGTAAGGGAGGTACCTATTGTAGGTAAGGAAGGAGGCGAGTCTTGGCGTTGTTGAATTGCCTTTGTTGGTTGGTGGTTGTGGTGTTAAGTCATTGAGGCCAGCGGCCTCTGTATCGCCAGCCACTTTTATCAAGTTAATTCTAAAAAGATTTACTCGATAAAGGTGCCGATCACACGTATCTACACATTTGAGATGAGTATCTTTTTGCGCTTGATTCTCTTGTGGTGCTTCATTTGTAGCAAAGGCCTTATTTTACTAATCCTTCTACAGTATTCTAAGATCTGCCTGACAACCCACTTACTTGCTAATCTTGGTATAGTCTTTTGAACTCTAGACGTTATGTCCCCAACATAACACTGATGGCCTGACTTACTGGCTATGGCTACAGTCTTTGCTACTTGGGAATGATTGATATTCGGTAGTGTTGCATTGTAGCCCAGGTGAAGGTAGAGGTCAAGTAAAGGTGTGGTTAAAGTGAAGATTCAGAATAAGACACAAGAAAAGGAGCGAAAGGTACTTGAGATAAGAGAAAGAATATCTATGCTTATAGAAACATTTGGGGAGCTAGTGTAACATAGACTTGACTTTTGCTACCGTACAGTGGGATCTTTGTAGAATTTCGAATATTTCAAGAATAATCATGTCGTTGACAATATTTTCTTCTTATGATTGCTTATATAACCTCTACAAAAGTAAACAAGATTGTTGAAACGGGATATAACTGGTCTTAAACTAAAAAGAATCTGAATTCGCTATATGTTGTCTCTAATCCGCATTTGACCCGTAGCGCTATCAACCTGAACAATGTTTTTCCCAGGAGAGGTTTCACCTATCAGGTTACCTGAGCAGCACAAGGACGGTACATCGGCGAACAAGACTTTAATGAAGACCATGAACTTGAGTGGAATTTGAGACCTAGAGCTTAGCAAGAAATCACTGTTGCTAGTCATCGTGAATTGGGTATTTAGACGCTCTTATGCGTATTTTTTATATGGGTTGAATTGAACGCTTTGGAAATAATCGTTTCATGAGACCGAAGATTTCGTGGTGATTCTTTGTACATTTTACTCATTTAATGGTACCGGGTCATTTTGTGGATACTTTACATATGCCATTCGTCGAATATTGCGGCTCAAGATTCTGGGAAAACAGGCCCTAAGTTGAATATAGCGAAATAAGCTCTAAGAATTTGCGTTTCTCCTGCCAGCCTGATTTGTCTTAATATTTGCTCTGTACTCCTTGTTATTGCCCATTTCTAACATAGTTTAGAAAGGATGCTACAGTAGGATTGCGGCTCAGAGTTAGCCTTATACCACAAATGTTAGTTAAATCTTTTTTTAAAACATAATCTGCTGGAGACTCTAAAACAGCAACTAGGCTAATGTAATTTCCGCTGAATTATTAATGATAATAATAGCCAATTGTGCGGTATTGGTTTGTATTGCATAGGATACTATCCTTGCTTTTTTGTACATTACAACTTTACCAGTAAATGTTAGGCCAGAGCTAGATCAAAGTTTCACGCTGGAATAGAAAATGAATCTCTGTGTACAACTATTTCTATAGAAGGGCTTAAGTATAATAAAGGATCTACCATCTGTGGTAGACAGACAACTTTGTGGTGTGAGTGTGTGTGTGTTAAAAGACTTTGATTGCTCTCTAGCTACTGTGGAGAAGGATATAATAGTGCTAAGCCATCACCTACGCCCCGTGACTGGAAGGTACTAGAGCTACGTGACTAGGTTGTTATAGATGCCCTCTTTACTAAATGACCTCGTCCCGAGGGTATAACGTTCTTCTCAACTAACTAAACCTCGCTTTTTTAAAGCTATCCCTCTATAATCTGTCACTTCGTCCCCTAATCTAGCGTAGTATATCTACGTCTTAGGCTTTACCTAAGTCAATTCTATCCCCTGCTCTAACGTAGCTCCCCCCACCACTTTAAACACTCTTCGCCCCGAAGGGTTAGACTATATCTTTTGTTTTTATATTAATAGCTTTAGATGTTTGTTCTAAGTACGGGTTACTAAGTCTATTCTTGTCGTGTTCTAGTAGGGCTAATCGCCGTTGTATTTTCCTTTATGTTGTCGAACTATAGTCTGTTATTATTACTAACGAGGTTTTTAAGTTCTTTGATCACATTAGTTATATCTATCCTCTCTCGCGTGTTAGATCTCTTTTGCCTAGCTGGTCCGTTAGGAAGAAACTCCTAATTCTAACATCTCGGTCAACACTGTCCCTGTCAACTTAAGGAGTGTTGCTGCTGATGTGATACCTTTGAGACGAGCAATATACGCTATGATTTGTCTTATCTGAAGCGCCTCTGCAAGTTGTTTGTTCTCTTGTTAGAGCCGTTCTAATTTCTGTTCTAATTTCTCTCAGCGCTCCCTGGACTCTTCTTATAGTTGGTCACGCTCAGTTCAGACCGCAGCCAACTCCGCCCTGATTCATGCAATTGTTGGTCTTCTTGGTTCAAATTTGAAGTTATCCGATATTAGGATGTCACTGAGCTCATCGTCCTGCAAGAAGCGGTCTGAACTAAATTTTCGCGACAATATTAAGGGTGAGAGGCTTCCTTGCTCAGAAGTTATCTTATGTCTAGAAATCTTTTACGCAAAACTGTGTAAGCATAAAATTGAATCCACTAGACTTACATAAAATCATCAAGAGTAAGAAGGTTCAGTCTATTTAAGTGTTCTTATCTCCAAAAAGAAGTTTTTTGACATGCGTAGCGCAGTATAATAAGTTCATCAAAATTACGTGAAATCATTGAGAGCAAGAGAATTTCTATGTAAAGTTATCTTATGTCCATAATACCTTTTTGTGAAGAGTTCTGTGTACCAAAAAAGATCCACTAGACTTATGTGAAATAATCAGGGGAAAAAGGTTTAGTGGATTCTGTTCTTTGGGATTTGAAAAGAAGAACTTGTAAAGCTTTTAGATACTAAAATAACTTTCCCAAAGTTATAGGAAACGATATAATACAAGAGGTTCTAGTTATGTGGAGACTTCTCAGATGCTGAAGACTCTTTTTGTTCTTCTTTGAGACTAGTAAAGACAAGACCAAAATCATATGTTAGATAAAACACCTAAAAGCGTAAAAATCTATCTTGAACCCCATTACGCTATAGCTGTCAAAACATTTCATTTAGTTCACTAAACTAATATTGACTTGCGGGCTCTCTATTGCCTACTACGGTAGCGAGACCTGGTTCCCGGGCACGTCTCGGTTAAGCGGAAATAAGATAGTTAGGACTGGGATCGGTAAACACCTAGATCTTATCGCTCTAGTTGTAAA
>UNPR01000334.1:0-33612 GCA_900536425.1 Hymenoscyphus linearis
TCTCTCTGTCTCTCTGTCTCTCTGTCTCTCTGTCTCTCTGTCTCTCTGTCTCTCTGTCTCTCTGTCTCTCTGTCTCTCTGTCTCTCTGTCTCTCTGTCTCTCTGTCTCTCTGTCTCTCTGTCTCTCTGTCTCTCTTTATTTGCGCTCTACTATAGTAATAATTAGGAGCAAGTAACACGAAACCAAGCGAGGGCTAGGAGGGGAGAGAAGAGAGGGGAGAGGGGCACAGTAGTAGGAGCGGCGATATATATAGCCGACAGGCTGGCAGCTTGGGTGGCTTGGGTGGCTGGCTGGCTGGCTGGCTAATAAATACTCTGTAGCAAACAGTAGTCCGTGTGGGTTAATTATTGAGGAATGAGGACTGGTGGCGATATCCGCCCAAGTCCGTTCCGTATCCTTAAGGATTAAAGATTTTTATTAAGGGTCAGCGTTTTTTTTAAAGAGCTCTATAGAAATTGGCTAATTATTATATAGCTCTGATACTTGAATTATATACGAGGGTGTGACATTTTCTTTGTTTCTAAGGGGGAAAATATTTTTCCCGAGGGTTAGACGATTATAACCCTCGACCAAGGCTCACTTGAGGGTCTACTTGGGGCAGTAAAACCCTTTAAGGCTGGATTTCCCAATGGCCGCCCATTTGTGGTGGGAGAGTGAAAGTACAGCTCTCAACACTAACAATCAGAAATTGCTTGATAAGATGGACATCACGAAAGATATTAGGCGGCAAATAGTTTCTAGGTTTAGGTACGTGGATTTCCTCCTTAATTCCCCCAGTAATCAATGGTGTTGCTAAACTATTTCATCCAGCTGGAGGAGTTCTACCCAATTATACGTATCCCATCATTCACGGCCTCACGCATCGATGTGCCATGCACTCTTGCCAAAAGTGTTGGTGTAAAACAGGGTGAACCAATATACTCTCTTTGTGAAG
This sequence comes from Hymenoscyphus linearis, assembly GCA_900536425.1. Classification (NCBI taxonomy): domain Eukaryota; kingdom Fungi; phylum Ascomycota; class Leotiomycetes; order Helotiales; family Helotiaceae; genus Hymenoscyphus; species Hymenoscyphus linearis. Next base: position 935 of record UNPR01000334.1, read on the forward strand.
TATGATAATCGATTGAAGGGCTAACTAAGGATAAAGTGTTCGAGGACTTAAGTACTCGAACGCTTATATTATATAACTATGTAAACATATAACTTGTGAATAATATATATCCTAACACTCGTAGTACCTTTAAAAAGGTTTTAAAACGTAGTAGAGCAAAATAAAATAAGAACCTAAAAATAAGTAAAACGTATAACTCTAAAATATATACAAAAACTCCATCCCTTCCTTACTCCCTTATAACCTAGGCGTTAGCTGTTACCACGATTATGTTTGTATTAATTAGAGCCTTTAAGGCGCTGTTTACGTTTACCTTAGTTATAGTATTAGCGGGATTAGTCTTACCCTCGATCTACGTTAAGTAGTCGATATCTTTATACTCGAAGGCGTCTCTTAGGTATATTACGTCGATTATTAGTCTCTTTTCCTTCGTCGTTCCGAGTTTGACAAGGCATTTGTAAGTAGACTTAGAATCTATATAAATCTTAAGCGGCACGTGCTAACCGAGAATACGTATTAAGGTAGTCTTTATATATATTGCTATATCGTAACCCTAGCTAACTACGTACAGTTCCGAGGTAAGAACGCTTCGAGTAACTCTCTTGTACTTTGTTAAGCTCTAGTGTAAAATATTAGCCTTGTTATAACGGTCTATTAGTATAAGGACCGATCTGAGCTAGGACGTAAAGTCTATGTTGTTTATAAATAATTTATCTATAAAACAGACGAGCTTAAGTGATAAGAGTTCTAGTAGTACTAATTTTATTCCTCGATCCTTATTCTTAATCTACTATTTAATATACTTGTTAAGTATATTAATATCTTGTTTCTTAGGGGCGCTCACCTAGGCGGCAAAGGAGAGAGCGTAGGTAACTTCTAGCTAGGCGATTCCCAAGATATAGGCTCCTAGCGCCCGAATTACCTTATATTCGGCCGGTCCCTTAGCTAACTTTAATCTGTCCTTTATCTTCTACTTCTAGGTAAGGACTATAGAGCCGTTCTAGTGTAGTGTAGTAGTACTACTATTAAACTCGAGTAGCTTGTTAATAGTAAGCTTCTCTCGAGGCTTCGACTTTAGTTCTAGCTTTATAGAGTTAAACTTAGCTTCTTCTCTTACTACGAATTTATTATTCGCTAGTATTAGTAAGTCGTTAGTTTATAGTCCGATTACGCCGAATACTCCTATTGTTTCTAGCTCGTTTATAAAGAATAGGCACTAGTCGAAGGTTAACAGTTCTATAGATAAGTTATTAAGATAAAACTTAGAGTATCGAGCGTACTAGTATACTCCTACTTCGGGTATGTTATACTATAGCTATATTACTTTAAGGATTTTATTGTCCTATTATAGTATAGGAGGGTTCTAGGGTAGTCGAGTAAAGAATTGTCTAGCTAAAGGTTCGCTAGTTCGAAGATATACCTATATAACGTCTTATAAGTATAGGTTAAAACCTAAAGTTGTAGCTAAGTTTATTATAATCCTTTAGCTAACTCTCTAAATAGTTGGCGATTCGGTTATTACAAGGCTCTTCTCTTTATCTCCCTAGGCTTAGATAACTAATCTTAACTTAAGTCTCTGCTTTAGTATACCTTTGTCCTTTACAGTTCTAAGGAATTTAGAGTTAAAGATTCTTACGTCTAGCGGGACTTCTAACTCGTTAATTAAGTTAAATAAGTTTAGTTCTTCAAATCTACGTATTTCTTCTAGGTCTTCTAGCGACAAGGTTATTAATCCGAATATAAGGAATATTGATCGTTCCTTTCTAGGTCTTCCGCGGCCTCGTTTAGTAGGTAGTAAGGTTGTCTGTCCGAGTAAGGTTGTCTATATATTTAGCGTTCTAGTTTCCTTATAAGGGGTGGCCAGACTTGTAGTTACTTTAGAACCAGTTAGTTTATCTTTAGCTATAGAGAATTGTCCTAGTAGTAGTCCTGGTTCCTAGGTCCTCTAGGATCTTAATATACGAGTGGTAGCCGGGATTAGTAGGTCGAGTAGGTCGGAGGGGGTTGGTTTATCTTCTCCCGTAGCTTTATTAGGGTTGCTTAAAGGGTTGTCCGTAGTGTTAGGGTTATTTTCTTCCTAGTAGTATAGTTTTATACACGTAGATCTAAAGATTGTGTCCCCTACTAAGGGGCCGGGGGAATAGACTGTTGCGGTTTCTCCTTCTAGCTTAACGAGTTTATATAGTCCTTACTAACTGTCCTTTTCGTAGAAAACTTGTACTAAGTGGTTAAGCGGGAGGTCCTTTAGGTACGACGTAATTAGACTATTCCTTATGTTTAAGGCAGTTTATACTTGTCGTTTTATATAAAGACGTCGAACTTCCTTTATTACGTTTTACTAGGCGACAGCGCGAAACACTATGTCTATAGTAGGTACGTCGTTATAAGTTATCTAGGTGTAGGCGCTATGTGAGGGTACGAAGCTTAGGTGAATGTAGTCACGTGTGGATTTGGGTTATCGATTGAATATGGTTACGTATAGGTTTGTGGGTGGAATGTGGTCACGTGTAGGTTTGTTGACTCGCTTAGTGAATGTTGTTTTAAATATTGTTTTAGATAGAGCTTCCCCAATTAGCCTAATCGGGTATAGCGTAGATTCTTTGTTATAGACTATAAATATTAGCTAGCTCTAGGACTTTCTTAGAAGGCTCGCGATCAATCTTAACCTTATTCTAGAGTAGTCTTTTATACGCTTCTAGTAATTCCCTAATATATTAATCGCCTTCTTCTAAATCGAGTTCGACCTAACCTAGTCGTCGTACTCGCTATGTCTATTCCTCCGAATACAACTTACGACGAGTTCGGTGCTCTATTAGCTTCGGCTTCTAAGCATTCCGACCTCGTCACACTCTATAACTTTAATAACGATTAGTTTATTTAAGTGGTTACCGACCTTACTACCTCCCTTCGACAATCGTAAACTAACCTTCGACAATTATAAACTAACGCTTAGAATCTTAATATCTAGTACTAACTTTACCTCGATAAGGTTAGTATACTTTAGGTATAGATCTAGAGATTTATTAACTAATCTAATTAAGCCGCGGACCTCTAAGATTAAGTTACGGGCCTTTAAAGCTAACTTCAGTCGTATACCGATTAGACCAATTAGGTTACGTATCTTTAGAACTAGGTTACAGGTCTTTAAGACTAAATTAGAAATTACTAAAACAATTAACTACTCTCTACTACCAGCCCCCCGGCCGCCCTAACCTAGATTACAAGCCTATAAAATGACGTCGCTGCTCTCTAGCTTTACCTCTAGAAGTTAAATATAGGTGGTTATACTAGTAGTAGTAGTAGTTCCTTAAAGCGCTACCGAGACCCTCTCCCCTTCGGTAGCAAAGACCGACACAAGCCCTACGATCTATAAAGCTTTCTCTAAGATATTAAGATTAAGCTAAGTATAAATGCTAATTAGTAGTCCTCTAAACCCGAGCGTATAAAGTATATACTTAGTTACTTAGAAGGAAACGTACGCCGAAACTTTAACAGATATCTTACTCTTAATACCGCTTTTAAGGCACCTATAAGTTCTGTCTTATAGATGTTCGAGTATTTAATATCTACTTACGGTAATAAGTTTAGCCGAGATACTATAATTAAGCTACTCTTAAACGAGAAACAAGGACAGCGCGACACTATCGAATTCTTACTTAAGTAGGTTAGTTTAGTATTAGAAGCTTAGGCGGAAGGATTTACTACAATAGGCATTTTAAAGGCCGCCCTTTACCCCGAAGTACACCGCTAAGTTTTAAGCGGAGGTGGCTAGTTAGAGAATATCGAGTTAGATAATATAATTAAGTTAGTTAAGAGTGCTTATAACACTTACTTAGCCGCTTTAGGACCCGGTTATACTAAGAAAGGTACTACTGTTATAGTAGTCCTACAATCTACTCGGTCTATTCCCGCCGCCGTCGCTACTAATAGTGACCCTATATAAATCGACGCCGCTAAGATTAGTACTACTAAGCCTGTTTAGACTTAGAAGTTCGTTAATAAGAGATAAATCCCGCGTAACTAAGACGAACGCGACGCTCGCTGAGAGTTCTAGCTTAAGAACAATTTATACTTCTACTGTTCTAGCGACAAGTACGTAAAGACTGCCTACCTAGCTTTAAAAGTAAAGGAGGATAAGAAGAAGGAGGAAGAGAAGAAGTTAAACGAGAGAAAAGCCTAGTCTCTAGCGATAGTCGCCCCTAGAGACAACGAACGAAGAAGAAGATAAACTTAGTATTATTGTCGCTAGAGGAAAGATAGAAAAATGTAATAGAGATTCTATATAGGTTATTAGATAAGAATAAGAACCTAACTTTATCTATATACTCTCTACTTAACTCTAGCGCTTCTATTAAATGTTTTATTAATTCTAATTTTATATAAAAACAAGGATTCTTATTATACCCCCTCTCCCGACCTCGCCGATTATAAACTATTAATAGTACCCCCTCGTCTACTAGGGATATTACTTACGTCGCTGTCCTAGACCTTTAAGTCGGTAAGTATATCAACCGGGATTAACGATTCTATATTACTAAATTAGCCTCTTATAAGGTTATTTTTAGTAAACTCTAGCTTTCGAAACACAATCTAGTAGTAGATTAGAAAGCTAATAAGATTACTTTTATATTAACCTTTTATACTAAATCCTACCTCCCTAAAGGCTTAACTAAGTTAGTTGTACCTATATAGGACTTATATGCCTATGTCCCTCGCCGAGTTAGTACTACTGTATTCTAGACTCTTATAAAGATAGACGATTCTAAAGTTTTTAGCCTCTTGATTTATAAAATCGATTAGCGTCTTAAAGTCTTAGGCTATAAACCTAAACTTAAAGACGTCGACGCTTGTCTTTGTTTAGCTCGAATAGACGACAGTATATTAGGCTATAAACGTACCTTAAAGTTTATAGACTAATATTTAAGCGAAAGCTCTCGCTAAACCCCTTTTACCTACGTCGAGGACGAGGACGTTCCTACAGACTCTACTACTCGATTTATTAAATAACGCGCTGCTTCTATATACCTCGCTAGGGTTAGTATAGACGATATTTAGAAAGCCCTTTACCTATAGAAGGTTGTCGACCTAGAACTACTTCTACTAGGATATTTAAAGCTATTTCTCCCTGTTTTTAGCTAGGCGGATACTAACTCCTTACTACCTTACCGGGATTGCGATATCTATATCGAACTTAAAGAAGGAGTAAAACCTCCTTATAGACCCCTATATAACATGTTAGCCGACGAGCTCCTAGTACTCTATAAATACCTTAAAGAGTAGCTCGACAAGGGATTTATTTATACTAGTGTTTTACCTACTACTTCTCTTATCCTATTTGTTAAGAAACCTAGTAGCGGCCTCCGGTTTTACGTAGATTACCGACGGCTTAACGACCTCTCTATTAAGAACCGGTACCCTATTCTATAGATCTAGGAAACTTTACAACGTTTAAGTAGAGCTAAGTACTTTACTAAACTTAATGTTATTACGGCTTTTAACCGTATCCGAGTTAAGAAGGGTAACAAATGGCTTATAGTATTTAACACTCGTTACGGCTTATTCAAGTCTCTCGTTATACCCTTTAGGCTAACTAACGCGCTTATAGTCTTTTAGGCCCGGATTAACAAAGTTTTACGCCCTTTCCTAGATATCTTTTATACCGCCTACCTAGATGATATTCTTATATTCTCGGACGATTTACTCTCCTATCGCTCTTATATAAAACAGGTCCTTACTACCCTTTAAGAAGCGGGGTTATAGTACGATATTAGAAAGTGCGAATTCGAAGTTACTAGTATTAAGTTCCTCGGTATAATTATTATAATAGACGGCGTATAAATAGACCCCGAGAAAGTCTCTACTATTGTTAATTAGTCTACCTCGTCCTACCTTAAGGACCTTTAAGCTTTTATCGGCTTTACGAACTTTTACCGGCGCTTTATTAAGGGATTTAGTAAGATAGTTAAACTACTTAATCTTCTCTCTGTTTAAGGCGTCTAGTAGGATTAGAATAAAGTATATAATATAGCGTTTTAGACTTTAAAGGACGCTTTTGTTTTAGTACCTATTCTAGTCTATTTTAACCCTAAGAAAGAGATCGTCGTAGAATATAATACTTTAGATTATATTATAGCCGTAGTCTTATCCTAGTAGTACGACGGCGTTCTTTATCCTATAGTATTTATATCTAAAACCTTTAACCCGGCGGAATATAATTACGAGATTTACAATAAGGAATTGTTAGCTATTGTTCGTGCCTTCGAAAGCTAGAAGTCCGAATTGTATAGCACAGCTTATCCTATTATAGTAATAACCGACTACTCTAATTTAAAGTACTTTATAATAACAAAGGACTTATCTCGACAACAGGTCTACTAGAGCGAGTTTCTCTCGGAATTTAACTTTGTTATTAGCCCTCGGAAAGGAGCGAAGCACTAGAAGCCGGACGCTCTTACTCGACGTTCTTAGGACCTTCCTAATAATAGCACCGATCCCCGCCTATAGTACTAAAGACAAGTACTTTTAAAACCTTAGAACCTACTCCTCCTGTCCTCCGCTAAATTAGATAATAATAATAAGACAGATAGTTATAAAGTTATAAGACTCTTCGAAGACGGGTATAGCGTAGACGAGTCTAGAACCGAGTTAGACCCCTTTTAGAGACAAATTAAGACCGAACTTAATTAATAAGATTATACGCCTTACTCGAAGGAAGTCTCCTTATCTAAATATATGATTAAAGATAATAGACTTTATTTTTAAGACCGTCTTTATGTCCCCGATACAGAACTCTAAGTATGGCTCCTATAAAGAGCTTATGATTCTATAGAAAGTGGCCACCCTAGGAAAAATAGGCTACTTAAGTTAGTCTCTCGGTTTTACTAGTGGCCTTGTGTCTCCTCGGATATCGAACAGTTTTATAAGGCTTATAAGAATTGTACTTAGAACAAGCTATCTTAGCTTAAATACTAAGGAGCTCTAAAACCTTTACCTATACTAACTTAGCGGTAGAAGGATCTCTCTATAGATTTCGTCGGGGCGCTTAAAGAAGTAGACGGCGCTAATTCTATTATAGTAGTTTATAATAGACTTACAAAGGATCGTCACTTATTTCCTTATTATAGTACTATAATAGCCGAAGACTTAGCGCGGTTGTTTCTTTATGTTTAGAAACTCTATAGTCTACTAGATTCTATTGTCTCCGATCGTGGCTCGCTATTCGTAGCTACGTTTTCGAAAGCCGTTTATACTAAGCTTTAGATTAGTGTCTAACTCTCTACTGCTTATTACCTAGAAACAGATGGGCAGACCGAGATCGTTAATAAGGCTCTTAACTAGTTCCTTTATTAGTATGTTAGTTTTATATAAGAAAATTAGGTAGAATTACTACCTATGGCGGAATTTTCTATATAGAACGTAGTTAATAGCTCTACTAGTATGTCACTATTTTTCGCTAACTATAGCTACCACCCTCGGATAAGCTTCGGACTACCTATTTTAGTACTAGCTACAGCCTCTCGGCCTGTTAAATTAAGCGCGAAACAAGGCTCTAGCTTCGTCTATAAAATAGAGGATATCCTAAGCTATCTACGTACTAATTTATTAGCCGCTCGGGATAAGATAGAACAGTTCGCTAATAAGACTCGAGCTCCTACGCCAGCGTACCGAGTTAGTGACATAGTGTTACTAAGTATAAAGAATCTCACTTCTACACGCCCTATACTAAAGTTCGACTCTAAGTTTATTAGCCTATTCCGAGTACTCTAAGTGGTTAATTCTCACTTGTATAAGCTAGAATTACCCTTCGAATTAGAGGAAATTTATCCGGTATTCTATATTAACCTATTACGACCTGCCGCGGGTATTCCTTTACTTAGACAGGTTAACCTACCTACTCTACCTATTACTATTAACGTCGACGGTAACGTCTTATAGGCTGTTAATAAGATATTAGACTCTTAAAGAGTCGACGGCGAATTCTAGTACTTAGTTCGGTAGAGAGGTTACAATCCTAACTCTAACACCTAGGAACCTTTATATAACGTTGTCTCTTTAGCTACCTTGTCTATTACTACATGTAAGAAGCGGTTTCCCCGGAAGGCTAAGCCTACTCGTATAGAGCTTACGTAGGCTCTTTAGGACCGTGTTCAGCCTTAAGACGCTGATTTACAATATATTTAATAGAGTAAGGGGGGACCATATATGAGGGTACGAAGCTTAGGTAAATGTAGTCACGTGTAGATTTAGGTTATCGATTAAATATAGTTACGTATAGGTTTGTAGGTAGAATGTAGTTACGTGTAGGTTTGTTGACTCGCTTAGTAAATATTGTTTTAAATGTTGTTTTAGATAGAGCTTCCCCAATTAGCCTAATCGGGTATAGCGTGGATTCTTTGTTGTAGACTATAAATATTAGCTAGCTCTAGGACTTTCTTAGAAGGCTCGCGATCAATCTCAACCTTATTCTAGAGTAGTCTTTTGTACGCTTCTAGTGATTCCCTGACACGCTATATACTAGTAAAGTTAGTATAAGGCCGTCTAGTCCTACGGTATCGTTAACAGATTTAAAGGCTATCTTTAGCCGAGTTCGTCGTTTAATTAAAGGCGCTTCCTAAGTGATTATTTTAAAGGCGCGGCGTACTATGTTGTAGTATCTTTTAACTCGTCCTACTAAGTAATAGGCTTCTATAGGCACAAGTTTAACGTCGATATCTATTGTCTTTACTAGTAGTTAGAATTCTCTACTTACTATTTATAAACCTTAATCTGTTATTATTATATCTAGTAGTCCGAGGTACGTAGATACCTATTCTCTAAGGATTAATTCCTAGACTGTTTTAGCCTTAAGGTCTAGTAAGAAGTCGCTACTTTAGTAGCGTATAGCTTTATTAACAAGGTGGCCGACGTAGCTTCTATCGATATAGTAAATGTCGAAGTAAACGTTAAAGTTAAATTCGGCGTCGTTTTATATCGAGAACTTAAATCTACCTAGTACCTTCTCGTAGAATTGGCACTCGTTATAGTATTCTGTTAGAGCTTTGATCGCCTTATAAGACACGTCTTTATAACCGGCTCTTTTAAGGATATTATATAGGCGGTCGATAGAGGGATAGCCGAATCTTCGATATAGACGGCGAAGGTCTACCTTAGAAAGTAGGTGTTCGTAGTAGTTGTCGCTTAAGGAATAGCTTAGGTTCTTTATAGTACCCTATTAAAGGAAAGGGTGTCTGTTTAAGCGTCTTGTTAAAATCGTTTTATTATTAATAGTAATAGTGTCTATTAGATTGTTATATAACGCTTTTAGCTTATCTAGATCGTCGATATATATAATAAATAGTATATTAATTTCTTTAAGTATTACTTAAAAAGTGACGTAGCCTATAGGCGAGTCTATAGTGATAGACCCGACGTTCTCGGTAGAGCCCATCTCGTATCTTACCTTAGTAGTTCTAGCTATAGATTTATCTATTTCGGTAGTAGGATAGATTAAACAATATATCGAAAATTAGGCGTGTCCTACTAACAATACTCCTACGACACCTATATCGATTAAGAGGCCGAAAAAGTATAATTCCGAGTACTAGAGTAATAATGTTTTAATGTCCTTAGATTTTAGAGAGAATAGGATTCCGGCGGTAGTTATATATAAAAAGGCTTTATTATAGAAATAATCTATTATTTTCTATATATCGATATTATCGATACTTCCGACGCTCGTTATAAATACTTCGCCTTTACAAATATAGTCTATTATATCTTTCTAATAGTAGACTTTAGGCTACGTGCCTTAGTCTTCTTTATAGTTATCCTCTTAATCGAGGATATCGTCGAGGTCTTCTATTACTATAAGGGTCTCTTGTTCTAGCTCGAATTCGGCTAGGAAAGTGTTATAGTAAGAGTCTAAGTTCTAGCCCGGGTGTCTATTGTTAAAGGCTTTTCTAGCCGCTACTTGTTCTTCTAGTATATAATTATATAAGATATATCTAGACCGTTTATAAACGTAGCATTTCCTATCTCTTACGTTCCTATAGTTTAAGGAATTCTAGCTCGTTCTAGTATTGTTGTAGGATTGGAAGCGACCCCTAGATAAGCCTCGGGGTAAACTACGTAACGAGCCTCTACCGCGGTTGCTTTAGTAGAATTGTCGGTTTATAAACTACGCGGCGGTTTCTCCTTAGTCTTAATCTTATATATATATAGAGCTTGCCTGGCTGCTTATGGCTTCCTATACGAGTATTACACCTTATAGTTGTTCGATAAAGTCTATTAGACGTGGTAGTAGGCTTACACATACTAGGCGGCAGGCGGGTACCGAGCGGCATCCGATTATAAGGTGGTTAATATAGAAAGCGTCGTTCTATAGGCTTTACTTAAGTCGAGGATAAATTGTTTATAATTCGCTTAGAAGGATAGAGAAGCATTTAAACAGGCTCTTTCCGGGGTTTTATAATATGACGTACGATAGTGTTGTTCTATTCTACGTAGCGAGGCTATATAGTTAGTAGGACCTATTTTCGAAGCGCTGTAAAATCATTATATAGGCTATATCGAACCTCTTATTTGTAGCCCTAATTAAGGTGTTGTAAAACGACAAGGCGAGTCCTTTTAGTATTATAGGTAGTATAAGAGAGTAGCTATTCTATAGTAGGTTATAACTAGTATAGACGTCTATAAACACAGCTAGGCGTTCAAGGAAGTTATCCCCTATACCGCCGAACTTTATACTATCCCTATAGATTTTACCGACATTAGAGAGTTCTTGTCTAAAGGAATAGGACTATCTAGGTGAGATTATAGCCTTTAGGTCCTCTAGGAATAGGGTTATATCCTCCGGTTGTAGGGGTTTTACTACGGCGGTAGGATGTAACTCTTAGCTTATAGTGTTGGTTGTCCTTGGTCCGAATAGGCCTATTGTACTAGAATTCTAGTAGGGGGTTCTATAGCCGGCCGGTGTTAGCTATAGGTCGACTTCTAACTAGTATTCCGATGTTCCTTATAGCCTTGTTCCTAGGGTAGGTGTTTATAGTCCTTGTTGTTAATATAATCCTAGGGCGAGGTTTTAGCTGATTAAAGTTAAAGGAGTAGTAGTAAACTATACCTAGCGTCCGATAGTTGTTGCTAGTGTTATTAGTACTTACTAAATAGGTTGTTGTTAGGTAGGTTGTTAGACAGGTTGTTAGACAGGTTGTTAGACAGGTTGTTAGACAGGTTGTTGCTAGGCAGGTTGTTATTAGACTTAATAGATTAGAGTTTGTTCGAGGCGTAGGGTCATATTATAGTGCTATCTCTCTACTTGTTCTACTATACCTCTTAACTTATCGGACATAAGGTGTGGGTATTCTTACTTATAGTGTTTTACTTTAGCAATTGTCTATTTATATCCCTATTCGTCCTCGAGAGTAACTATAAGGGTTTATATCGTCGACAGTCTTCTTATAATTACCTCTAGTATCTAGACTCTACGTTTATAGAGGTATACTTGTAGTTGTACTACGCGTTATAGGTTTACGTTATTAAAGCGAGCCTCGGTCTATCCTTTAAAGTCTTCTTTAAACTTATACTAGAGTATGTTGTCTGTTAATATATATTCCTTGTATACTTCTATCGAGCGTATAACGTAGGCTAACTCTACGCTGTCTAACGATATTAGCGCTAGTCGTTTTATACCCCTGATTATAGGTGCTTCCTAAGGTGACTCCGGACGGTCTAAGACAGACTTAGAGTCGGGCTCCCTTACGGTGGCGGCGGTAGCAACGGCTTTCTTTAGCGGTATGTTAGGTGTCCTTTACGTTCGCTTAGTACGTTTTAAAAGGGAGAGAATAAAGATAAGACAAGACAGTAAAAGAGCGAAGACTTTAAGGATCTTGTTCTACTTTATAAGAGCTAGTAGTAGACCTAGGCTCTTACGAAAGGCTCTTCGAGTAAAGGTTTTAATAAGGCGTACTAATAGTAGTAATAGTAGAGTAGGGGTCCGAGAAGTCCGGTCGTTAAGGAGTATAGTCTTTAGATACTACAACGTAGTTAAACCGGTGATATTATTAAATATTGTCTTAATCATTAGTATAAAGGAGTGATTTAAGGTAGATTCTAGGCTTATATAGGAGTATAGTGTGTTATTCTTTTAAAGTGTTGTTATAGGTATTATAGGGCGGGTCGCTTAGTAAGGTGGTATTATAACGTAAAAAGACAGGGAGAATTTTTACTAAATCTACGTTATAGAACAACGCCGATTAATCCGTTCCTATACCTTAAAAAGTTTATAAAAAGTGTAAAAGAATAGTCTGATTTTAAGTTCTATAGTAGAAGTGTTTGTCCGTTGATATCCGTGGTGTTTTAAGGGTCTTTGCTAGTCCGCTGTTCTAAGTCGATTTCTAGGACTTTTTTTTTTTTGTAGTACGAGTGTTTTATCGTTTTGTTGTTTGCTTAAGCTCAAAGGTACTCAATTAAGAGATCGAGTTCTAATTGTCTAAGTCAGTATAAATAGTAGGATGCCTTCTTAGGGTACTATTTCGACTGGCCCTTCGTTAGTAAGATAGTAGGATACCTTCTTAGGGTACTATCTTAACTAGCTCTTTATAGTTTCCGATTTTGTCGTTACTACGGTAGTCGTCTGTTGCGTAGTAGAATACCTTCTTAGAGTACCGCGTAAGGACGTACTCTTTAAAAGCTTTAAAAAGGTAATATATATAATCTCGAGATAACTATACTTTTAATAGTTTAGCCGTCTGTTTAATCTATATACACACACTGATCAGTGTTGGTGTAAAACAGGGTAAACCAATATACTCTCTTTATAAAGTATAATAATCGATTAAAGGGCTAACTAAGGATAAAGTGTTCGAGGACTTAAGTACTCGAACGCTTACATTATGTGACTATATAAACATGTGACTTGTGAATAACATATATCCCAACAAAAAGTCACTCCCAAAAATACTACACAGTACTCGTATGCCATCGAGCCCCTCCCTTGACCTTCTACAGTCGTTGAAATCTTTCTCCCTGTCGGCTACGTTGAAAAGCAATCACCCACTTTCTAAGTACACGTGTAACGCTTACCGATCACTCCGGCATGAGATTTGCGAACTCGACCAGAGTATTCCATACAGTTTCTTATTCCTGGGGCTAGCCTTGAGCCTCTTGTCATCTAAAGCATGAGGTTCTGTTGCAGGTTGAATTCCTGCGGGCGATTGCTTCCCACGTAACCTTTCCGCCTTTACCATTGTTCTAGCCATGGGAAAATTTGAGCAGGGCGGAACAATTTCCAACAGAGAGCATTCCAATGATCCTGAATATTGCTTAAAATTGCGGCGTATGAAGAGCAGTCTCCGTTTCCTAGAAAATGTTTGCCTTGCGCACAATCCGACATTCTGTGTACCCTACAGCCTTCTGATAAAGTGGTGTAATCAACTGCTTACAGAAAAGTTTCAAGGCATTCTGCGGCTCAAGTTGCACTCCCCAATTCCACCTGCCCGTTTCGAGAGCTATTTCATAAGGGGATACTTTTGGTCATGTCAAGTGCAACACCAACCAGCTGCATTGATTCGGTTTACGCCCTGAAGAAATGCATTTGCCCTTCTCATCTTCCGATGATCCGCTTTTTCTGGAGTACCCATCATCAGCTCGATAATCGAGCCTTTTAGAGTCGTGGAACTCTCCAGGGGGTATTTATTGGTGGATTGGGTCGCTTTCATATCATTTGTCAATGGCTCATACAATGCCCTCTTCGAGCTGCAATCGACATTGGGGGCGGTGATAAGCTTCATATGACCATGGCGAGATGCAGCCTCAATCAAGCAGGGCTCCAGCTTGATTAACTCGCTGATAAATGGGGATTCCCACCACCTCTTCCTTCGTTAACCTTGCGTCCATATATCACAATGTCGCAAGCTCCTGAGCAGAATGGGTACACATCTGAACCTAAGGCAAACCCGCCTCAAGATTTCATCCCAGACGAGATTCCCGAACAGCTAAAAGACGACGCTTTAGTTCAATATCTCAGGTGCCGGTATGAAGCCCGAGGAACGTTTTTTCCCGAGCAAGAGAAAGGGAAAGACCAAGACGCAGCGGTGACATTAAACCGTGAACGAGTACACCGTGAACTCGCAAGGATTGAACTCATACGGGAAACCTATCAGACGACACCAGAGAATATGCCGGTCGTGCATGAGTTTAAGCGTTTGCGAGCTGCTTGGAAAATTCACGCCAAAGCAAATAGTAGGGAGGCACTTGAAAGTGTGTCGACCAGAGTTTCAGCAATGACAAAGATAAAGCCCAAGTCTCGCGAAGAGAGAGTCTTGTGGGAACGCGATATTCTTTTGAAGGTTCAAAAGTGGAGGCTGGAGGAATACCAACCTTGCTCTGCCACATCTGTTGAGGGAGTTGAAAAATCATCAAAGGTTGACTCAAAAGGCTGCTTCTCGGGTCTGTCGCAGGCATTCGGAAAAAGTGCGAAGAAGAAAAAGAAGCCCCAAGCCAAAAAGAGTGAACACGTGAAGCTCGACGAGTCTTCTTTCAAAAAGCCTGAGAGACCTCAGCCACCAGATTCTTATGGGATCAGCGTTAGCAAGATTACGCTGAAGAAGAGCTCGACTTCTTCATCGTACATGAACGACGGTATCGAAAGATATGACTTGCATGAAGTTCTATACGACAAGGAAAACAGTCCAGTCCATTGAAGCGGATGACCAGTGCTGATAATCATAACACCATACGTTATTTCCATTTTCCGTCTAATAATATGCATTGGATCGAGGTATGTATCCTCATCCCTTCCTTCCTTAACTCAAATCTAACATCACTGGCAGGAAGCGATAGGCAGATACTATGATGAGGACACCCCGGGAGAGTATAATTGGCGGTGTTCTAAATTGTATCGAGAGAAGTCTTCCAATATCCTGTGTCGCGAATATTGGTCTTCGCTCCAGCAGTAAGTTAATGAATCATGCTACCTCCCAGTATCATCCTATCAGGGTATGAAAAATACTGCCCGAGAGCGCCACATTTCTCGATGCGTAGTCAGGAAATAAAATGACATTCTAGATTGTTCTACCCGGTACTTTCTGAATAAAGACTGACTTCCCTCTCGCAGCGGGGGAAAATTTGATCCTATCCACGCTCGCCATATGCGCGCACACTGCTCGCTCATAATGCCGGAGACTGGAATAGAATCTGAGCGTACTCTAGGGAACAAGAATTTTGTGATTTTTGTGAGTAGAGGTTGTTCCATGGCAGTCTTGTGATTCATCTACCCACTCTAAGGTGTAGTCTTTTAATACTGGAACTTATCACGGAGTGTCTCGCCTGCATGTCCACGACTCATTCTTCTATTTTGTCAACCGTCTTCACTCTCGGATGATTATTCATACTCCAGTGCTAACACAGTTCGTCTGCGATAGATGCCATATCTCCACTGGGAATCGCATAAACGCCTAAAACAGATGGCCAAAGTGACGCAAGAAATCACTTCACAACACCTCAAGCGCAGCCCTCATCCTCCTCAAGGTTACCAACCCTCAGTGGCAGAAATCGCTCAAGAACTCCAGAAAAATAGGGCAATGTCAGACTTTAATCTGTCAAAAGAAACGGAGCCTTCGATTGAGAAGCTTGAAAAGCCAATGCGAAGTCATTTGGGCAACTATCTACTGCAAATTGCCAAGATATATGATGCTATGGATATCGAGCCTGATGTGAGAATGCTACGGGATCACCTCCATCAAGACCCACCTCTGCATTTCAGACGAACATTGGATCAGTCTTACTATTGGGAACTTCAAAACACCGAATTTAGAGACGAGGACCAGGTAGTTTTTCGCGCGACAAAGGAAGGAAAGAGTCCACTCAGGACTACGCGTGTGGTGATGGTAGACCAGTTATGGTTGTACATTTTGGATGAGAGTGAGTTCCATATTGAGCCGACACTATGACCAGATTCTAAAGTAGTTACAGATACGATTATCTCTAGCTTTCCACGTCGATGGGGCCGCCACAAACCCGATTATTCGGGCGTGCACAAAGGGATCCGTGCTATCCTCAACCACCCACGCGTTGGACAGATCGAGTCGGTGTATGATTTGGCTCTCCTGATAATCAATCAGTGCAGTACTGTTTTCTTCGATCGAACGAAACCGGTGGACGAGAGACCAGAATTACTCGATATCTTCTCTAATGCTATCAGTCAACTTGTAAGTCTATCAAACGCCCATGAAATTTTCTTTGAGAGCTCGAAGACCTCAGCATGTCCCCTCTATCAAAAAGGCCATCTTTATATTTCAAATTTCCCCCTCATTTCTCCAGAATTCATGATTGAACATTCACTTGAAACATGCTAAGAATAATTAGTCCGGGATGAAAACAATTGCCTTCGAAGCATTCTGGCGGCACTTGGACAAACTAAGCGAGAGCGACCGTCAGCCCATAGACATCGAATCCACCGCCAGAAGATATCTCAACATCAACCCAGAGGGGAAATTACTTAAAGAAGTCCATGATATAATCGAGGAATTGCGAATGATGATGCGCATCTTCTCTCAACAAAAAACGGTTGCGGCCGATTTCGCCGAACATCTTCGAACGCTACACGATCAAGAGCGGAAACACAATCTAAATATGCCTGCTGATGATGGAAAATTAGAAGTTATGGTGGAAATCAAGAATTTGTTACGAGCAAATTTGAGTCACGCCAGTTCGCCCGTTATTGTGGATGGTGGCCAACAATCATTTTTAAATGGTACTGCTGCCAGTGCCCCTAAGAGTATACCTACATCTGCAGTTACGGAAAATACTTTGCGACATGCGAAGAAGGTGGTCGATAGTATCGCGCTGAGGAGGACTGAATTGCAGGAGCTTGAGGACAGCACGAATTCGACATACGATCAGGTTTGTGGAGCTTCTCAGATCTCCCTCGTGTGGCACCAGCTAACTCACTTTATAGCTGAAAGATCTGTTGAGTCTCAAGCAGCAACAGGCTAGCATCATCGAAGCCAAATATGCGTTGAAGAGAGCAGATGAGAGTGTCAGGCAAGGACGTTCCGTTATGCTTTTCACAATCGTCACCATTATCTTCTTGCCACTTTCATTCATGAGTTCCGTGTTCGGGATGAATGCTAGCAACTTTGATTCTCCAGATGGGAATGGAAACAGGATGTCCTTACGGGATCAATTCAAACTTCTCTGTATGTCCCACTTCCCTTCCAACTTTTTCATTTATGCCTCCTCCTCCTCCCTAGTCAACCATAGCTAATCAAACATGTTCACAGTCCCCATCTCAATCGGCGTAATTATCGTCTCCGTATCCCTTGCCTTTTCAACTTGGATCAGGGGCGTCATATACTATACCATTTCTGTCTCCTGGGCTTACTTTACTGAATATACATATATCCGTCATGTCTTTGTCAAACTGAGTATGATATTATTCGGAAAGAATGACTCGAATGCGCTTTTCCTTCTTCAGCAGAAGCGGGTAAGGCAGATTCATAGGAGGCTGGAGAGAAAGCAAGTACGTGAAGAGCTGATTGCTGCGAATTTGAGTCAAGAGGAGCCTCCGGGTTTAATAAAAAGGGTTTGGGGGATATGGAGAGAGGGTGAGCGCGAGGAGAAGCATAGGAATGGGTATAGGAATGGAAGAGGGAGGGGGGATGAGGAGAAGGGCGTTGTTGTTAGTTCTAGTGATGGTAACGTGTAGGTTGCTGTGCAAAAGGGTGGTATCAAA
The DNA here is from genome assembly GCA_900536425.1 of Hymenoscyphus linearis. Taxonomy (NCBI): domain Eukaryota; kingdom Fungi; phylum Ascomycota; class Leotiomycetes; order Helotiales; family Helotiaceae; genus Hymenoscyphus; species Hymenoscyphus linearis. Next base: position 18,645 of record UNPR01000334.1, read on the forward strand.
TAATGCTAATTTTATTGTATCTACCTTCCCATTTTCGAAAGGGTTCTTCTATACTAATATCCCTTTGAGGCATTATACCGGTATATATAGCTAAGATTTTAACTTTATCGTGTAAGTCTTAGCCCTTCCCGTTGTTTTAACGACAGTATAAATTTTTAGATTCGTATAGACTCGTATAACTATAATATTACATAGGGTAGAATTGAAGCTGACAATACCTATTATTATTAAATTTAATATACTATATAACGTTAATTAGAAAGGTTAGTAGAATATCGTTTATTAAAAACCTACTAAAAGTTATGTCTTTAACTCTATTAGCACTACCTTAGTAGTCGAATTAGCATACTTATTACTTAACAATATTTTTACATTGTTTACAGATCCGCACTTTGAAAATTAATACTAGTACTATATTAACTCTCGAGAGAGGTCCAAAGTGATACCGAGGCGGGGGTGGGGTAGAATCGGTTATACCGTGTATAGCACGTAGTAGATTTAGGCCCTAACTCAATACTAAGCCTCTACTCGAGTACAAAACCAACTTTTCTGTTCCTTTCAGAGGCACTCCGCGTTGTAAAGTGCCCTAAAAGGTCTACAAAGAGGAGTAGCAAGGGTAGATCTAGGGGATTTTGAGTTTGGCCAAGCCTAAAACACCCCTTGTATCACTTTGGACCTCTCTCGAGATGTTACTACGGTATGCTTAAATAAAGGCTTGTTGTCGGAAATTATCGCTTAAATAGGAAATTCTGAACCCAGTTTCGTATCATATACATAATTTATGATGTCTCGAAGGAATAAGACCCGTGGATATATTTCAAATGGTAAGAGAGCTGCGAATTTGGAGGACGAATACTTGTAACTTGTGAGTGGCTGTAGTACTTACTAGTGGGTCAGTTGATATAAGGAGTACATGTAAACACAAAACTCTCAATACAATACAAAACCAAATATACACAAATGATTCCCCCGCAAATAAAACAAAGTTAAATCTCCCGCTATCCACCCACATCCCCCAGTATTGGCATCAGAGCGATTTACCACAATATCCCGGTCCAGTCCGTTCTCCAAAGTCCTGTGACCTGTCAACACATGATCTAAAAATACGCGATGGATTTAAACTTCGGGATTTAAACTTCGGGAGCGGATCAAAGATGATCATTGGCACTAAAGGAGGTCAGAATGATCAGAATCCATCAGATCTTACGAAGTGCAACGGGGATAATTCCGTCGGGTCGGTACGGAGTGGAAGTGTGCCCAACTTGACGATGAAAGCCCGATCGGTAGAACGACGATTTGGGACGTTAGATGAGGGAGGGGGGGTCCTCTCATGATCGACGACTAGCTTACGACTCCTGTCGGCTGTTCAGGTCTCCGGAGATGGAAACTGGTGTTGTTGGATGTTGTCTATTTTTGTAATTCTTTGGGTGCTTTTTTTTCCTAGCCTGATTAGGTTAGAAATATGGCCATGTTTTTGAGGGATTTCTTTGGGTGTTGGATGGAGGGGAGAGGGTGTGAGTTGGGGTGAAGTGGGGAAACTTTGATATGCTCAATGCTCTATTGTTTTTGATGGCGTTTGATGATAGGTCATTTTTGGGTCCTGTAGTAGAAATATTGAAGTTTATATAATAACTTATTCTTATCAAATAAACGTTTATGTCTTCTGTGTGACAACTGTTTTGACAACTCTTGAGGTAGGTCCTCTTCCAGAATCACCTGAGCATGCACACATTCATTATAATTATCATGGCCAGTTTTAATGAGAATTTCATATCATTATTGAATTCATTATCTGAAAGACAAAGTGTCCCAAAGCTAAAAATCATGGATATCTTCGCACGCTAGAATATGACAGCACGGCCAGATGTAAGAGTACAGTGTTTCCTCCATAGAAATTCCCCCTCAATTACTTCATGGGGTAATTCCGTCCTTGATCATAGCATCGATAATGAGCACGTGGCGGTCAGCGGCCGTTGCACTCATCTCACTCTCATAGTTCAAGCCGTATGGCCAGAAGTGTCCTCCTCCACAGCTGATCTTTGCACTCGCTCCATCGAAGCCCTTCAACACTGGGTTGGTTGCTGGCCAGTTGCCCGAAGCACAGTTGGCGGTCCACTTATCAGTCAAACCGGATCCGAGTGTGTGGGCGATCTCATGAAGAGCTGTGCGCTCAGTCATGAACTCACGACGAGATCCGAAGCGGATTCTGCCGTTGGTGCTACCGTCTGCGGTTGGTGTGCCAGGGCTGTATTCAACGGTGATTTTCTTGGTGGCTTTAGAGCCAAGGGAGTCGTGTCGAGCAATGGCTTTGTCCATTGCCGTAGCGATCTTTTTGTATGCATCAGTTTGGTCTGCGGTAGGGTTTGCGGCCTTGCTGATTGTGTAGGTGATTCTTGCTGAGGAAAGGCCTGCGAAAGCAGCGAGGCACATAGCTGAAGAGATCTTCATGTTGAGATATTTGAGGCTTGATTTGGAGGATGAGAGGAATCGTAAAATAAAATGAGGAGTGTGCTTGCGTAGATGACAAGACAGCTGGCTCAGTGTGAAAGAAAGGACAGGAAAGACAGGAGGGTCAATAACTTGTACGTCAAAGGCCGTGTGGTTCGAAACTAGAGTGATGCACCTCGATATATATACAAGTAGGCCCAGCGAGCATCCACTTCGTGGAAACATTGTGAAAACATTTTGTGGGCCATATCATCCGTTGCACCTGCGTCCCATAATAATTAAGCCTGGTTTCGAGAGGTCGTGCGGTGAAGATAAAGTTAAAGGGGGTGGACAGCTAGGGAGCTCGGCTATATCCTAGGCCTGTCATTGGCCCGCTCATCTTGGATAAATACATCAACAACAAATCTGCATAGAAACACCGGAAATCAGGGACAAAAGCAGGCATCGGATTGGCTTCTGCTTCATTTTCTACCAATGCTGCGGCCAAAATTCGCCTTTACCCCGCAGGCATTTCAATTTGCCGAGGATGTTTACTTCAAAGCAGGAGTCGGGACGTTTCGTGATCCTAGAACCCTTGAAGCTGATCAATTCGCATAAGAGGTTCGACACATCGGATTGACCCCCAAGCCTGTCAATTCTACGGCTTGGGCCTGATTTTCAATGAAACCAGCGAATCAGAGAACCAGATCTGGGTTTTTTTACTTCTATAGGCTCCTGTCATATTTGATTTCCGTGGAAGTGTCAAGCTTCACCTGTCCACCCTCTTTTTTAGTAAGAATACCTTGTATCAGAGCCAAGACACTTAAGGGTAGATGGCGAGACGATCACACACTCTATTCTCTAGGCGAGCAGAGCCTCAACGTACTACCTACAGTACTGCAATTCTGGTACAAAGTAGAAAGGGGAGTTGACACACCCTTCGAACATGTTTTACTCCATCTCTAATTAAAGAGTGATTTCAAGAAGTGTATATAAGCTTATATACGATCTCTTACTCCCATCCTAGTATTAGCCTGTTTTCGTTTATTGCTGGGTAAAAGTAACGTTCAAACTCACTCCGTAATCTTCGAGCTTAATACCTCCGTAAGGCTTAATTGAGATATCTACCCCCCTTTGCCGGTACTTTGATCATTTCCATGAGATCTTCTCCATTATTTCCATTCTTGGCGGGAAAAGGTCCGCTAAGGCCCTAAAGACCCCAGGTTTCAGGTTTCGCGTACACCACGCCCACGTTTACGGCTAGCCTTTGATCGGTCGAACTCTATTCACCAAACCCTACCAGTAAATAGTTTCGATGGAAATAATTCCAGAGAGTGAACTCCAGACGATCACGTGTATTATCGAACCTGAAGTACTCGTACGAGGGGAAGGGAGAGTGGTACGGTACTTGTACGGGTACTCGTACCAGTGCCCAGCTGGCAGCTGCCAGCACAGTATGAGTACGCCCCACCCCCGCATTCCGGACACATCGTACCTACGTCATACGTACCTATAGCAAACCCCCACGACATCGTGGAATGAGAGAGAGAGAGAGAGGGCAAAGGGGTCAATAAAATTAGCTAGAATTCACGCTGGTGCGAGAACCACCGTTCACTGATGATACGTGTACTCAGCTATCACTGGTTCTGACACACTTGAGTTGGGTCATCCATTGTCCTTTCACTACCTCCCTTGTCCTCTTTTCCGTTGGCGATACTCCGTAATCTCTTTTCTTCTGCCTACCTATTTGCCTTGATACCGCCACCAACCCATCTTGAAATCCGGATCTTTTTTGCTTTCGGTCACAAACATCAACCCAACTGTCGTCTCGATTTCAATTGGAAGACATGTCTACTGAAGCGGGTACGACAGGTGCGCGCCGAAGCGCGACTGGATATCTGCCAATTGAGAATTATGGCTTGATTGGGAATATGCGAACTTGCGCATTGGTGGGTATCGATGGTAGTATCGACTTCATGTGCTGGTAAGCTTTCCTCATGGTTTGCAGTTCCTCGCAGACTTCAATCAGAGCTTATTGGGGAATGAGAGTGATTAATGACAATCCCTCAGGCCCGATTTCGATTCCCCTTCGATATTTTGCAGACTCCTCGATAAAGATAAAGGAGGGTACTTTAGTATTGCTCCCACCAATAATACAACCTTTACCACGAAGCAGCAGTACCTTCCATCTTCAAATATCTTGCAGACACGATACATCTTAGAGGAGGGAGTTGTTGACTTGATTGATTTCTTTCCACGCCCAAAGGAGCTGCATGTTGTCGCAAAGCTACCAAAGCAAACGCCCTTTCGCGAATCCGTAGCAGTCCAAGACGAACTGAAAAAATGGCTGGTGAGAAGAGTTGAGTGTATTCGAGGCAAACTTGACCTGGGTGCGTATTCTATTTATGCTCCGAGTGACACAGCTTAGCTTCGCGGGAACATCGCTAAACTTAAGTTTCCAGATGTTGAAATTTTCCCCGCTTTCGATTATGCAAAAGGAGAACATACCACCGAAATTCTCCTTCCTAACCACCCTCCTGGAAGCCTCGAAAGTAAAGCTGTCGTCTTCGCATCCGAGAAAACTAAACTTCAGTTGGATGTTACAATCGACCATGGCGAGGAAGATGTCGAATTCTGTCCCACGGTTACCTTTACCAAGAAGAAGAAGCCAGACATGAAGGGTGAGGGGGTAGTTGCACGCATACGATTACAAGAAGGCCAAGCTATTTCTTTTGTTCTTAGAGATGATATGCCAAATCATGTCACGCCAGAAGTGACAACTGAAGTAATTGACCAACAGCAGCAATCGACCCAGGATTATTGGTTTAATTGGATTTCGAAGAGCAAATATAAAGGTCGATGGAGAGAAGTTATCAACAGAAGTTTGATGGTTTTGAAGCTTCTCACTTATGAGCCTACTGGTGCTATCATTGCCGCCCCTACATTCTCAATCCCAGAAGAAATTGGTGGACCTCGGTAAGTCTTTTTCTCCAACGTCTTATAGACTTCCTGAGCTATCATCAGAAAGGCGTAGATCGCTTTTTTATTTCATGGCTATGTTTCTGTTCTATAGAATGATTACTGATTGTGTAAGAAATTGGGATTATCGATTCTGTTGGGTGCGAGATTCGAGCTTCACAATTTACATCCTTCTTCGGATGGGCTTCACAGCCGAAGCAGATGCATACATGGACTTCATAAGCAATCGATTTCAACTGTCTCGTGGCCCAGATGGTGCTCTACCTATCATGTTCACGATCAGAGGTGAAACGGAAATTCCAGAAATTGAACTCAGGTACCTTATGCCTCCAGAATCCCTACTCAGTCAGCCACTAACAAGCCCTCAGCCATCTCTCTGGTTACAGAAATAGTGCTCCTGTGCGAATTGGAAATGGTGCTGCGTTCCATCAGCAATTCGACATTTATGGAGAGCTGATGGATGCTATCTACTTGTATAACAAACATGGGCGGCCGGTAACATGGGATCAATGGGTTTCTATCAGAGAGATACTAGGTACATTTTGACATAATTCTATCCTTGGGAGTCCGCTAACGAGGTTCAAGATTACGTGATGACCATTTACAAACAACCCGATATGTCGATTTGGGAAGTACGAAATAAGAAACAAAACTTCGTATACTCCAAGATTATGCTATGGGTAGCCTTTGATCGAGGAATTCGTCTCGCGGATAAGCGATGCCTTCCCTGTCCACATCGGTACGAATGGCGGGCAATCAGAGATGAGATATATGAAGAAGTTATGACCAAGGGTAATTATTCTTCCTCTTCTATTCGCTGCCTAGTGATCGCTAACATTTCGTCTCAAGGCTACAGCGAAAATCTACGCTGTTTCATCCAATCCTACGAATCCGGCGACATCCTCGACTCATCGATCCTTATAGCCCCCCTCGTCTTCTTCATCTCACCCAACGACCCGCGCTTCATTCGCACAATGGACCGGATTCTACTCGCACCCGAAAAAGGCGGTCTCACTTCCACGGGTCTCGTCTACAGATACAACACCGAACACGCCGACGACGGAATTGGTGGCCGGGAAGGCGCCTTCTCTATGTGCACGTTCTGGCTTGTGGAGGCGCTGACAAGAGCCGGTGTCTATGAAAAAAAGTATCTTGTGAGGGCGACGAATGTTTTTGAAAATATGGTGGGCTTTGGAAATCATTTGGGTATGTTTAGCGAGGAGATTGCGAGGAGTGGGGAGCAGATGGGAAATACCCCGCAGGCTTTTTCGCATCTGAGTTTGATTAGTGCGGCGTTCAATTTGGATAGGGCGGGGGCGTGAGGGTTGGAGGAGTTCTTGCATGTGAAGGGGCTGAGATGATGTCTGGGGGTGGTGTTTTGTGGGTTTTGGGAACAAAATCATGGTCTGGCTTGGAGAGTCGGGTACTGGCAGGTCTGGTATTTGACGGATGTATTAGGTAAGAGGCGAGAAAACTCCAATAGACTAGTTCTCCTGATATGCAACAGAATAAAATTTCCGTGGCTGCCCAAGGACGTTGTGGTTGGGCTGTGAGAACGCGAGCCTGGACATTTGGAGAGTACAGAATTCAATTAACCTAAACTCAGTGATTGAAAGAGTCCTTGCAATGTGCAGGATCTCCAAGCTAGTAGTTAATCTCTCGTAGTTGCCAGAGACCTGTTATTGGAAGTGGTTGTTCGCGTATTAGCAAGCTTCGCAATGATGCAATTATAGTGTAGCTTACAACATTCTGTGAAAATTAGATATCCTTGGAGATATTGATGTGGAAGCATTCCACTGGTTCAATGTTCCAGCCTATAAGATACCACTCTCTCCATTCGCTAAAACTTGTCGTTTCCCAAGTTTGTTGGTGCTATTTATAAAGATATTGACTACGCTCCAGCTTGGTAACCGACACTGCTGGTATAGAGATATCTGTCAATATCCAAGAATATCAACTGCGTACTTTTGTGAGAAAATAAGGTGTACTTTCAATATTGGTTCAATCTCTAAGGTTCTAAAGGAATTTGGGCGTTCGAGTACATAAGTACTCGAGCGAAGTGGGCCTAAAAATACCGTGACTAAATGGGAATAAACGAGTGGAACATATCGCAACAGACACAGAGTTAGGGGGGAGGGGGCAAAAGACGTTTTCTAGCGTTAATTCACGTCTATGATATAGATTCTCCGTTCCTTCGGATTCAGTCAATTTGTCGGTATTTGTAGTATTGAAGCAGATATTTATTATTACTAAACACGCAAATAGAGCATAGAGGTCATCTGGCTAACCAACCATCAGGGACCTTACGACTCAAAATGAGTGTCTCATGACCACCCGGATACGGGGAGCTATATTATTATACTGGGTGTTTAATGCACACTTGTTGCTTATTGTCTCTTTCAATCTACCTGTCTCTTAAAATTTCGGGAATATTTTCAATTAACGAAGTAGGGTAAGGTTATAAATTCAGCTAACTGGATCTGGATATTAGAGAAAAGTATTATTCACTTATTGTGCCAAGAGATATTAAAGATTGGAAGGGAAGATAGTATAGAGGTTCGTAAATTTTACTGTTCGTAGAATGACTACATATTTAGAATATCCCACGATCTCTAGTCTAGAAATCTTTATCCCACGTTGGCTAGCTCTCCTAATGTTGCACCCTTTTATTGTAATGCCATTCCAATAGAGGCGAGTGCGAGGGCTAAGAAGAGGATGATAATCTTCAATTTTCTTATTATGGCATAGATAACTGGATTAATGATTTAGAAAGAGGTTCTTGGTGTAGAGGCTCTATTTCCTGGTTGCTACATATGTAAGATTACGTTTGGACTTTTAAGCTGGTTATGTCCACCTTTCGCCTTATAAGCTGCCCGTGGTAGGCTCAATTTTGCCTTTTGATACAGATAAGCTACAAAAAGGGCTTATTTCTAGAAAATTATCACTCAAATAGGAAATCGCAAACCTACAAATCGAAACGTGCATATGTAGCAACGAGGGGATAGACTTTTAGCAGATAGGTCTTTGACTTTGCTAGACAGTGGGGGAGAGTGGTACACCTTAAAGACGAGATTTGTTGAAACGCCATCTAAGAGTATGTCTGGCGAACTTGCCAAGTAGTGACCTGTGGAAGAAAGGACCCTTGGACCATATATCTTATTTTCTGCGTAGCATACGAATCAGAGACTTGGGTCTGGGCATCATAGGCTTTCTTGATATACATTATGCGCTACGGGACATGGTGAACTCTTAGATGTAACTGTCCACCCTCTTTAAATTTATCCGTGGGGAAAGATATACGGGGTATAAAACTGACAAAGATAACGGAGTAAATGTGAATTATGGCTGTATCCCCGTTTTATCTTAAGCTTAACCCCACGTGATGTCGCTTAATTCTGGGTCCTCAGTTATAATCAAAAGATTAATTTGATTCAGTTCAAATTTATTTAACGTCCGGCGAATACAGCTAGTCTACATATAACTAGGTTCTAGACATCCCTTAGTAGGGCAAAGGACGCTAGGGGGTGCCCTAGAGGATAATCAAAATATCATTACTGTAGAAATATTTCTGACACTACAATATTTACTTACAAAACATCCCTGTCTATTCTATTACCGACTTTCATGTATTGGAGCTAATTCTTATTAATAAGGTAATTTTATATAATTCTCCTTTGAATTCGCTAAATGCTTTATTTACAGTTACCTCCCTTAAGTCTTGAATTCCCCGGGCACGCATTGACCAATAGACCCACAATGACTATTGTGATTTTGGTCCATAATGCCGCCATTTCCGGTACCCTCTGCTCAGAATCCAAGAAGTATATTGCGTATACGATGGAGTTTATCTGGCACATCCCCTCCGGTACCTGTCCCTCCGTTTCCAGTTGCGTCTCCATTGCCTTTGTCTCCCTCCTTCTTTTCAATTTTGGTATCCGTCTTCTCGGTATCTATACCACGTAAATCATGATGGTTCTCCTTGCCTGACCCATTGCTTGATTCTCCCCCACCGTTACTGCCACACCCTGTTCCGGAAACTCCTGGCTGTCCTCCATTGATCTTCCCTGACCCCTCCCGAGTCGCCAATCGCTCTTTATTGTCGCTATCAGTATCCACGCCACGACGAACACGCTGGGGGGTTCGTAATCTAACTGGCATCACCTTTTCTGGTGGGGTGTTGTTATTTGTTTCATTGCTCAGCCCTCTCTCCTCGATAACTTCGCCCCGAGAGTGAATAGCCTTCGGCTCGTCAAATTCTGTGGTATGCACTACAGGAGTCATGGAAGAGTCTCTGAGCTTGGCCGGTCTAATCTCGGTAGTGTTCACAGCTTGTCTAAGCTGTAGCAGACCGGTTCCTTTTGTATCCACCGATTTTGGTTCTGGTAAGGCAAGAACAGCCGCAAGCTGCGTGCTAATAAGACAGACTTGGAGAAGATGCATTTTACAAACGAATTCGGTGGTGATTATAAATTATGGTTTCTGAAGTAATTTCGATTAGTCCACGAAAGCAATCAGTGAGTAGACTCAGTAGAATATAATATACTGTGGTGTTATGGATGATTGCAACAAGAGCAGAAGTTCTGCGATCTTATATAGCACATTTCTAGATACCGTCATCCCAAGGCCCTGAGTTTTCCAGTTTGAAAATTACGAAGGAAAGCACGTACTAATACGATTACTGAAACTGCTCGAGTCAGAAACTCAAGGCTCTATTTCACTCCGAGTATCTTCCTCGATATCGTCCTGATTAAGGGTGCTAAGCTCCAACTCCCCTCGACAATTTCCCACACCTTTGAGATCAGTCCAGGTATAGACGATGTAGATGACATTTTCTATGCCCGCGATATTGTCCCGTAATATGGATTTGGTGGTGAACCCGATTTATGGATTTTGAGCACTGAATCGTCTTTGATGTCTTGCCAAAACTGCGCTATTTTACACTTTTGCTTTATTTATGCTAAACCTCGCTAGTTAGGTGGCAATATAATCAAGATACTCTATTTTTCTTTCTACAAAAAAAAGGGGGGGGGGGACTGAATGATAGGGACTAAAGCAATAATTCATTATGGAATGCACTAGCTTATAAAAGCAGTAGTTAACCCCAGGCTTCAACTTTACTATCAGTGTAAACAATAGTTCAGTTTACTTTAGTTTTAGTAAAGATCTGTCGGTTTTGGATGCAAAATCCAAACTGTACTTTTACTTCAATTTTATCTATAAAACTGACCAATTTGGTTGGTTTTGTAGGTCATGTTGTGGGGTATGCAATATAGGCTTAGAGTTGTAAATATTAGTTAGAGCATTGAAAGTTGGAGACGCTAAACCTAAAACGGAGTACTGCGTCAATTCAGCGTAGTATAATTGGCTCAACGACACGCTGGGAGCAGCTTTATGAATCACCCTGAACCTGAGTCGTGCAATAGGCCAGCCCTCTTGACTCACACAAAGAGTCAATTATTATCACTTCCACTCTGCGCAAGGGAGGATTCAACTCTTTCGCAAAAACACGAATCTCCTTCGTTTTGCTGTCCTGCCCATTGGGGGTTTCCAACCATCGGACATGTTTGGTTTCGCCTGCCAGGCTTTTCGCGAGGTTCCCTTCTACGCCTGACATTCAAAAAGAAGCTATAGGATATTGGAGATGGAGAGGGGAGAGGAGCCTTAAATTTGAGGACACTCTAGAAGGGTAAGTCATGAATACCTACTATTGGAGTGTGAAGTACATGCACGAGTCAAAAACAAGGACTCTACCAGTAGAGGAGGACAAAACTAGGGTGAGCGATTACGAGGACCCGGGGCGGGAGCAGAGAAGAAACTGAATACTAGAAATACTCGGCCTAGGATTTTACGGAACTTCTTCATCTTAGTTTGGCTTATTAGTCTTTCCCATGTTTGATGAAGAGCGCACGTGATGAGAACCATGATATTCTAATTGATCTACGGTGCTTTTTGGAGCTTCTTCAGGGGTACTGCGGCTGTAGCTCCGAGTGCGGCCTTCTCCAGCTTCTTCTGTCTTATCATGAGATTATGGTATGGCTTTTAGTGAAGTGTTTAAGTTGATGGTCAATATGAAGGATTACTACCTCCCACTTGATTCATTATCCCCTGTCTACAATATAACTTGCGAAGTTGCCGTTCTCTAGAACGCTAGAAAAATGGGGTTTTCAGATATATTTGTCTTTCTGACTGGCAGGCAGACTGGCCCACTTTGAGTTACCTCAGCTTCCAGGTTAGATAGCTCTGACCTTCCACGTGATGCCAATGAGCTTCCAGGTTAATGAGTGCTGCTAGCTATTAGCTGTGGAAGAAGACACGACACGTCCAGCTAAGAACACTGATTCATAAGCACATTTGATATCACATGTCTTGTGTTGTTGGGTGGTAACTCAGGATATGCGAATTTTGGCCGTCCTCTGTGCGAGGATTGAGGCCGCTTTTGTTGGCGACGCTGGGATACTGTTTGAGGTTGTCGTTGTTGTTTCAACAGTTGCTCCTCGACCTCGAGTTGATCTTGTTCAGCATCGAGTGGTTGATTGTAGGTATCGTCCTGGAACTGACCGGGAACGACGATTGTGTTCGAACGTCGTGTCTTCTTCGATGAGGCGAAAGGATTTGACGATTCTAGGCGACCCGCTGCAGCTTAAGACATGCTAGACGGTAAAATTGGTGGTGAGGTGTCTCGAGTCGCAGAGACTTTGGCCCTGGAACCAGTAGGTTGAAGTGCTACGGCGAAGTAACTCGTTGATAACCTAGCGTACAAGGTACGCCGGACTCATGACCTCTTGAATGTGGGAAGGGAGTACAATTGAATCAACGAGTATATCAAAGTACTATTATTGTGCGACTAGAGAGAAAAGAACTATCTACAGGAAAGAGAGTGTGAGGATATACCATCCAGGGCTAGCGGCCGGGGTGGGTCCAATATTGGAGTGGATACCAAATACCCCACCACCTAACAACATCTTATTCAATTACTGCAGGTATGAATCTAAGTTCGAGAGTTTAGATAAACCTTTAATTACAAGTCCCTGGTTGGGCTTCAAGATATAACTAAATACTGGTGTTTTAGTTAATGAATTTACGAGAACGCCCCTTTAGTTATTATCTCCTCGTTACTACACATGTGCGTTTCGATTTTTAGGTCTGCGATTTCTTATTTGAGTGACAATTTTCGATATCAGTTTGAGAGTCTCACGAGGACTCGTACCTCGTAAATCGTGAGAGGAATCACCATTTTCGAGGTACGAGTAAAACCCTCACGAGACGAGAGCAGCAAGATTGAGTAGTAGGGGATATAGATAGGGTTAGGGCATACTATACAAATTATATACAGGAACAAGGAAATATAGATATTCCGTAGTAATAATAACGGGAATAATGAGGAATTAAGGATATTAAGCAAGGAAATAAGAGCAAGGGCAATGAATACTAGGCTTAACCGCTAGTAAAATCTGCTAGAAATAGATTGCGAATTAGGAAGTAAGGAGAAGTAGATTAATTTACTTTATTTATTAATTTTTAGTATACTATACTATAAAGATCTACATAGAAATAAACTCTTATAACTTCTATTTACTAATAGAAATACGACAAAGCAATTGGAACTCCCTATTTACTCGGGTATAGCAATCGGAATTCGAACTCGAGCACCAGTCTTTCGATCCTGTATGCGCTCACTGATCAAAAAGAGAGAGAGAGCCTATCCCCTCTGTTGAACATACGAAGGACCCCTCTGCCACCGCTAGCAGGAAGAAAGCTTTACAAGGGACATAAGTCTCTAGTAGCCCGCCAAACATCTGCACCCCTTTCTGTCAGACGCGACAATAGAAGGGTTGTGCCTGTTGAAGGTATATGAAAGGTGGTAAAAGCCTTGAATATATTAAAGTGGGATCTAGCTAGATTATATGCTAAATAAGATAAAGAGAGTTTAGTGTAGAAGATAATAAGATCACATGTGATCTTCAACAGCCCCCTTCTTCCATACTAAAAATGAAGCTTTAAATAACATAAATAAAATGAGGCTATTCCCAGCGTTCAACACCTAGGCCTTGCCGGAACTTTTAGAACCCTTAACGTAGGAGAGCTTTTGTAAACCTATCTACTAACTAGTAGTCAGTAGGGACAAACTCGTAGTGAATTACGCCTGATTCGACCTGTTCTTACTGCTAGCGATATTAAATTCTAACATACTTTGTCCGGGGTGTATGGTGGGGATTTTTTAATAGCGCAATTGCCCCCTAGTTATTAGCGAATATAGTCGTAGGTTAAGTAGGTTATTAATCTGTCAGTTCTTATAGTAGTTCTCGTAACTAAATAGCTTCTTTCGTAGCTAAAGTCTAACTAAATAACTCTACCTTATATGTTAACAAGGCAACAGTTCCTTACCGTTTAGAGCTCTATAATATAGCTCTACTCCTAAGATTAAATAGATATCCTAAGGTCGATCTACTTATATTTTTATCGTCCCTCTAGCTAGCGTCCGTCTATCCTCGAAGATTAATATATTAACCTTTAAATTTTAGTATAAAATTAAGTGTACCTTGTAGGTATCTGAAGAGCTTTTAAAGAGCTTAGTAGTAACTTTTTATTAGTTGGTAGGAGTATCGGCTTAGTATAGAAACTACGTAGGCTATATCCGGTCGAGTACTTAGTATAATATATATAAGACTACTAATTTTTTGCTAGTAATTAGTAATATTAGCTTAGCTAGGTCCGTCAGTATCTAAAGCTGTTTCTAGTCTGTAATTTAGATCTATAGGTAGCGTAGAAGGGTTATATTTACTTATACTAAATTGTTCTAAAACTCGTTCAATATACGCTTTTTAGTCTAAGCGAATAACCTTGTTTCGTCGATCACGTACTACATTTATTCTAAGATAATAAGATAGTAGTCCTATATCTATTATTTTAAAGGTCTCGTAAAGTAAAGTTTTTAGCGATAAGATATAGTTAATATTAGGTCTAATAAGGAGGATATTATCTATATAAATAGTAATAAATGTACGTCCGTTTTTAAAGACACTTATGTCTTATATTAGAGGTGTAAATCCCAGTTGTTATAGTGTAGCTAACAAGGTGTTATACCAGATTCTTAGCGCCTGCTTTAGCCTATATAAGGCCTTAACAAGCTTATATACTATAGGCGATAAAGTTGTTGTCGATAGAGTAGTAATAAAACTAGTAGGTTAGCGGATATATATTTCTTCTTCGACCTTTCTATAGAGGAAGGCTGTTTTAACATCTATTTACTCTATTTCTAAGTCTTCTAAATCCGCGAGTGTAAATAAAGCTTTATATATTATAGGCTTAATAACAGATGTAAAGGTCTTATTAAAGTCGATTCCTTCCTACTAAGTAAAACCTTAAACCACCTAGCGAGCCTTATATCTTATAATCTAATTTATAGAATTTCTTTTTCAACAACGGGCAAAAACACATCTTTTTTATCGAATCAGGTTTTTTGTTCTAAACGACCTGATTACTTCTTCTGTACACTAAAGCGTATATTTCCTTTCGTGGGGATGTACTCCCGAGGCGCCACCCTCTCCCCTACCCCCTATAT
>UNPR01000279.1:0-53346 GCA_900536425.1 Hymenoscyphus linearis
GAGCATTTTTCCCCTTGGGCCTTATTCGATGATTCCTGAATAGAATTGAGAAAAGACGGATCAAAATTGGAATTTACCTTTATTTCGATATCCTACCTATCCCTTCTCTAGGTAACCAAAACTCAAACTCGCAACAACGGCTGTAAATATCTCTACCCACGTACCTATATCTTACGCTCCCTATTAAGGCACTCTCGCTACAACAGTTATAAATTAAGAAGGATGTAGGCCCTATGACCTTCTCTCTTTGCAACGGATCAGTTCGTTGTCTCCCATAGGTACTGTACGTACAACGTCTAAAGTTATACCCGTACTACACCGTTGCAGTCCGAAGGCCATGAAGAAAGGGTACGTAGGTAGGTAGAACTCACACGTCGATACGTTGATGACTTAAATGAGTTGCTTAGAGTGTAGGATCCGATGTCCTTATAATACTGTTCAGATACGCATGTTCTATCATTTGTGGATGAGTTTTGGGAATGGAGAGTCATTTTCTCCACTACGCTACCCAGTCCCGAAGGACGACTGTCAACTGGCTTGTTTCTTACTACCTACAAAGTACGTTGTATGTTCAGGCATCATAACCCACTAACTTCTCTGATATGTCAGTTTTAGCTTCGGATGTGACAAACTCTAGGTAACCATTCAAGCAGCCACCACTACGTATGGAAGCGTTGGTTTTCGAGGACTGATTTCTTGCTCTCTGCCTATGGGTATCTACCTACCTAGCAAGTTACCGCACATTGGTACTTTCCAAGTTCTTATTGACAATCATTAATCTAGAACAACTGGTTCTCAGATATACTTTTAGATCTGTTTTGATGAGGTAATAATTTGTAATTATATTTGCATACATACAATCAATGTACACGAGACCAAACACCTAATATCTAGCGAACTATCTTAAATGAAGCTCGCTACAGCCATGACAACAAAACTAAAATTGATGAAATGCTCTGTGAAAGGACCGATTGAAGCTAAACATTTAGAAATTCTCTTTGGTAACTGATAAACTTCATGCAAACTAGAGTGCCTTCTTGACAGCATTCACAAAATCGTTACAGTTGTTTCCATCGATCGCATACTTCTTGTGAGAATCCTCATCGAAGTAACCTGTGGCCGCTTTCTTAGCAGCCGCGGCCTTTCTAGACGAAGTCAATCCCCCAAACTTGAGAGTCTTGCTGGGATCCGCTC
Source organism: Hymenoscyphus linearis (assembly GCA_900536425.1). NCBI lineage: Eukaryota > Fungi > Ascomycota > Leotiomycetes > Helotiales > Helotiaceae > Hymenoscyphus > Hymenoscyphus linearis. The sequence continues at coordinate 1,195 of UNPR01000279.1, forward strand.
TCCAATTTGCCGACTTGAGCTCAGTGATATCCTCGATCTCAATCATGTGATATAACGAAGCCTTGAAATCACGTTTCGTTTTCATATTCTTTCCCTTGCCAAAGGTAACCTCGATAACTTGGCCGATAACGATGCCAATGTGATCGAAGTCGAATTTGTTTCTCTGTTGTGAGATTTCATCTTTGCTCTCAGTGTCACCATCACCAATTATTGAGCCAATAGGCCACTCCATAGTGAACCAAACCCAGTCACCCTTCTTCAGGCCAGGGTGTGTTCGAATAGCTAAGGTGTATTCGGCTGAATCATCTGTAGCACGAGTGGAAAGGATGGATGGTTCAGCTGCTTCGGGTTTGGCGATGGGACGCGCGATAGTAAGGGTGGCCAGAAAGACAGAGAGAAGGTAGGAGAATCTCATTTTGGTTGAATCTTTGAATGGAAGAAAGGGCAATGTATTGAATTGAAGCTAAAGATTGAAGGATGGAAAAGGGCGAGTGTTGTAATTGGAGAGATGCGAGAAGGAAAGTGATGCGTCTGGACTGATGGAAGTTCATGGGAAGGAACTTCGCGACTTTATGGAAGTAGCTATTCGTCGTGTAAGAGCGTATAGTTATAATTTTGACATATCTATCGTACGCCTACAGCCTATGCCGAGTGGCCCAAGAAGCGAACGATATATTTGCGTTCAGTTATACGAAAACGAACAATTGTCTTTGAATATTTACAGAATGGATCTAGCCTAGCTCTCGTAGGCATGTTTCGTAAAAACCTACTTGCGGATCTGCAGCACATTGCCATATTAAATTGCTGACTGCTAAGGTTCGCTAGGAAACATCTGGGATTTAAGCGAACAACTCGCGTGTAGTAGTCGGGTACGCAATCGCAACTAAATTCTGGAGTATAAATACAATATGCAGCCGTAGACATGCGCCACAGAACTGTCACAACCCTTCCACGAATCAAATCCTCGTAAATCCCTCCCCCGCTGTCATGCGTCAAATGTGTAATCTTACTAATCGGGTGCTTGATTAAAGTAGAAGAATCGGATATCCACCTTGAGCTGCCTAAATACATATCAGAAGGCACTTAGACTTGGATGATCATCTCAATCGTACAATCTCGATCTCTTCAATATCTGCTCTGCTTTCTTCATTCTCTGGAAGACTTCCATCTGCGACGCTTCTCTGGTACATTTTCACGTCATATTTGCATTTTTCGCGTCATCGTCATGATGGACTTGGGAGCCCCTATAATTAATAAAAGGATCTCTCCGGGTCTGATGAATAAAGAGTCCATCGTGGAGCGTCTTGACCTAATTATCGAGAACAGCTACGCTATTCGCGAAGAAGAAAGGACGAGTCTCATTGAGATCTTCAATAGCAGCAAACTCTTGTCAAAAACCACCTTTATCTCACTTTTGGCTAATAAAAGTACACTTCCTAATTCTCCAGAGGGCTTCGAGGTCGGAGAGATCATATATTATAGCACCAATTACCTCTCATCGTTACCATTTTGTCACTCTTTACATGAAGCGGACTTTCAGACTGAGGGTCTTTCCTTAAACCAGCTTATGCGAGGCCTGTTATGGGCAATACCTGGCCGAGATGCGTGCATCATTGAAGAAGGCCCGGATACACACATTTGCACCAAGTCTGATCACTGGAGACGAATCTTCCAAAGTCTTGCATCGGTGACAGTCGGCGGAAAGTCATCAAATACCGAAATGGACTCGCTCGATCAGACCTATTCTAGAGGCCCCGATAGCGAAGGCGACGAGATTTTCCACGACTTGTTAGATGTCGTTTACTCCACTCAAAAGATTACAGACCCCCGCAAAGGCCCCCTTCCACGAGACTGGTTTCGATCCGTTGCCAAAAGCCTCTATGAGGAGAACAATATTCCTTCATTCCATCAGTTGGGCATTCCCATCCAACGTTTCATAACTCTCGTAAAGTGTCTTTTGGCGCTACAATTCGAGACTACAGAGCCTTTCACCGAACTTTCTCAGTTCAGAAGTGCAGCTCGGTCTATTGCTATATCCTTTTTAGAGGAACCCAATGATCAAGTCGTCACTTGGCGGGCGTTCGAGTACGGAATGAAGAAAACAACACCGTACCTTCTTGATGCCTACTATCGTCTGCTCTCCCGCACCTTTCTCGGGAAGTCAAGCCCTATGGATGTTCTCGAAGCGGCTACAGTTCTTCCCGCACCGAATAGTGTGGCACTCGGACTGCCACTTCAAAGCCAGCTTATCACCTTCCTCGCTGGCTCTGTCGCTTTTGAAAGTTTCGCCAGGATGCAACACTACGGCCCTTCAAATCTACCGGCACCTGTTACCCTCATGAGCAAGATGCAAGAAGTCCCCGACGAAGCTATTCTAGTGCTATTTGGCAAAAACAAAGCAACAGGATTACCCTGTACATTTGGGATTTTCAGTCCAAAGCCGAAATTGGATGGGATGAGCATCCAGAGTAATGTCATCCCAGACCACGTTGGATATGAAGGATGTGCACTTTTCCAATTGGCTCCGGTTCAAAATGTGTACAGAGGGGCTGTGGGAAAGCCGGGCTGGTTTGTTGACGATAAGATTATTACATTTGGCGAGGGTTCTGGCGTTGTGCTGACGTTGAAGGACAATATCACCTGTGCAGAAGTCAAGCATCAAGTCGTAGATGGAGATGATGTGAAGAGAACGTATGCGCCTAATCCTCTGAGAGGCAATTGGGCGATCAATTTTGACATATTAGGGATAGAGATATGGAGCGAGACAGTTTAGTTGCAAAGAGCTCACATTGGTGGCTTGGTCTAGTATATCAAAGAGGCTTTCCCAATCCAAACAAATCAACCCAAGCCCCAAACTTTGCTACAGTCGGGAAACACCCAGTACAAGTCATTTAAGAATAAACCCCCTTTTTCATAAACCCCAAAATCAGGGATGACCATCAAGTAATAGAGTTCGTCCAAGTCGCCTCTGGAAGTAACTTAACGGAGGGCACGTGAGAGCGCGATGGGTTCGTGTTAAGGTCTTTCTTGTTATTACAAACCTTGCGATGCGCATCGTAGGGGCAGTAAATAATACTCACTGTTCCGCCCATCTAGGGTAACTGATAGTGAAAATTTGGTCGAATTTTAAAACGATAAAAAGAATCATGACAACAGTATCAAGGTTTTCAGACTTGAATTGACACAGAAACTTAGACGGCTATCACTGATGCTATTGATGTTGCAACAGCAAAGAGATTCACCTCCAACATCGAAAGTAGTAGGGGGGGTCAGCTCATTAGTACAACTAGCTAGCCTTTTGGCCTACTGAATAGATAGCAATATCGTACCTCCGTGGCCACTTTTATACTCACACTAGAATATTTGCTCCATTATATTGGATAATAAATGCCATCATTTTGCCGCTGGCTGAGGTACGAGTATCCAAGTAACCAGAATGAGGGTCATCTCCTCATCCCCCTTTCCAGAACATGCTACGGGCGATATCGTTACGTGAAGAACCATAGCAGCCTCTGTTGTATATTATAACACTAAAGTGATAATGGTTTGCTCATTTTGTAAAAGATCCCCAAGCACATCGCAGGCATTCAATCTCATAACTCGAAAACCAGAGCTAGCCTACTAGTTTTTCCACTTCTGCCTTGGTCAAGTAAACAACGATATATAGGAGTTGCATATCTCTCCAACGTGCAAGAAAGATGGCAAGTATTTTCTACTTGTCTAGAGCAAATTTAGGTAACCAATCTACGTATTTAAAGTGAAGGTCGGCCTAGTAAAAAGTAATAATTATATCAAAACAGAAAGACTCACTTGTCTATATTATATCTCTTTGTTGCCTGTTTATAGCTTGTGAGCAAAACTATTTTGAATATCCATACGATGATTTGTATTCTACCCCAAGTTGCACAGGTACAATATATAACGCACCATCACGAATACCATTCCTTCACTTCATGTATATTTGGAAGTCCAAAACCCATTCCATGTCAAGATAAGCCAATAAATATATGAAAATTTGTTACCTTGGAGCGAATAAGAACGAAAATATAAAATCGACCTTTCAGCATAAGTTACGTAGCCAAAATTGATGCTATCCTTAAGCGAGTGGCAACTTTGAGATATCACAAAGCCAATGTTAGATTTCATAAACTTCCACCACAAAACACCATATCCTGCCTACACAAATATAACCCCGGTACTTTCAGCCAAGTCATGACCCCACGTTGAAAAAGAGCTACTCGATTTTCTTCCCCTTCTGCGTAGACAGTTGTCCGATGTCACTTCGATAGAAAGGATCATCTTGTGATTCAAGATACTCTCTCATCCTATCATTGAGGTTGATCGAATTGTTTGATTGGGTAACAGCTCTTCTTCTGCGCTGTTGTTGTCTGCCCCGTCCGTGTAAGTCATCAGGAGATGGTTTATCTGCATTTGGACCGATTTCGATCTCGTCGAGTATGGTTCGGGCTCTCGCAGAATTTGTGAATTGAGAGCCGATACCGATGAGTGCGGGGAGAAGATGATTGTTGGCTCTGTTGTTTCCTTGTGTGTCGCTGGCTGCAGAACTTGGATTTGAGGACTGCTTGGAGACAGCGGCGTGGGATGAGGTTGCTTTGCTTGAAGAATAGTCGGTGGATGATCGAGGTGATGGGCTTTCATGTATTGGCATTTCTTCCTCATTTTGCATACGACTGATATTGGTTAGCTACATTGACTGGGATGGAAAAATGGTTAGCAAGGAGAACAAGAAAAAGCTACTTACTTGTCCACTGCTGGGATATCTCTCCCTGCAAATGAAGCCATCATGTTGTACTACTGGAGATGAAGATAAAAGACATCAATAAGTCCAGAGCGGAACATCTTTCCTTACTTGTAGAGCTGAAAGATGAAGGGCAAGAATACGCGTGTAACGAGTAGTATTTTGTTTCCATCCCCCAAACCCTTCGACAACCATTAAGTGTAACGTATCACCTTCCATGAGTAGATCATGGCAGCTTGCTTCCAAGTGTGCTCCATCGGGTTTCGGGGTATCCCGTTTCAACAGCACGAACCCAACTACCTGGAAGCTCTGCAATCTATGAGGCTTATTCAGAAGAAGTTAAATTGCTTCCATGCATGGTTGGGGTGCGCTTCCACGAGGCAGATGGGAATAGCAGTCAGGGGTCGTACCGCTTTTTAGAACCAAACTTCTGGGAAACTTAATTAAGCATCCTTTCTGCCTATTCTTATCTCCCCCATCCAATTGCACGCTTCTCATGGTCAGATTCAGGTCCAAAGCAGTCAGAAACAAATCAGTCATCACCACTTTAGGAAGGTGTACGGCCGATTCTCCTGGTATCGCACGCTGCAGGGTAAACTTGAGTTCTCGCTTATTACTCGTTGGTGATGTTGCCGCATATGCAGGCTCAAAATTGCCACTCGTTACCCCCTTATCATTGGTTTCCCATTTTCATTTCCCTTCCGTTCATCCCGTGACGATTGTTGGAATCCTTAAACAGGATAATACTGAGACCGCTGCATCGTCTAAACGGTACCGCGTTTTTCCAGGGAAGCTCGCGTCATAAACGCGAGGCATAGTGGGACTGCATCATGCGTGTAGCTGGCATAGGAGAATAAGCGTGATTTATCCCTGGTCGAAACAGGTGCGTTCTATGGTCAAGATACGGTATGAAAACACCAAAATCACAAATAGCTAACCATTCCCGTAACGTGAGGTTCTCCATTGAACTAGCATATCTACAGCCTCACCGAGTTCCTGGGTTCTTTAAGGTATGAATTTGCGTTTAACCGCTAAAGGGCCTATTATTCGGCCCTCGTAAAAAGTCTTTCAACTTGGTTGTTCGGAGTTTTGTTGAAAAGATTTGGTATGAATTGTCCCCTTCCTTTCATGTGTTTGATGTCGCTCAACAGCTTTCCTACCAATCAGTAATCATTTCTGCACATTTTGCAACCTCTGACATACCCATAAATGGTAAAAAGTGGTTTAGAAAGGTCTCGGGGGTCACCACATGAGCGTATGGAAGCTAGCCTGAAATTGTTCAACCAGCACCTCCATCTTCCTACCTTTGGACGGTGTGCGACTCCTAACTCTCTTTCCACCAAAATTGTTTTGACTTTCCTATTCTGGACCTCAATAAAAAGTGCCTGGTCACTGGGAGTCAAAACAATGAACTGGAACTACGTCGTGCTGTATCATCATCAATATCGGTCTCTTACCTTTTTGAAGCTCGTCCACTATTCCACCAACCACATTCCCTGCCTAAACACCAAAATCTCGCCCATAACCCTTTGTTGGTTCTAGCCAAATGTCCCCTATAATATCGCTGATTTAGCTCACAATGTCTCTTACCCTGATTGGTTACTCTCTTTTTGGGAAAACGCGTTGCGGACCTCGGCTCTCAAGCATACCGGTAGCCTCCGCGTCGCCACCAACTTCTCGTGAAGTTTGACTTATTTTTGTTATTTCGTGAGTAACAACTGCTTTCAAACGCTATCATTCGTGGGTTCGTTATAAGAAGCGAGGCCTGTTGAAAATAGCCGATTTGGGAGGCCGACTTTCCCTTACTCTTCCTCTTCCAGTAGAAGACAGGTTGGGAAATCAAGAAAACCGAATGATCCTAAACGTCACTCGCTGGATTTCTCAACCACATTCGCTTAAGAGTTCTACGAGATTTTGGTGCATAGCTGCTTCTCGTTAGTGATTGGTCGGGTTTTTGGCCCTCATGAGTAAACCATGTATAACCCATGCGTATAACTGTGAAAGAATGAGGATTTAATGGTATCTAGGATAGGATTCATACTAGCTTCGCCTACGGGTTTTCAATTGCCGTCAAAAAGAGATAGTCCTTTCTCACCACTGATTACATGATGTTGATCATGCCGAATTGCATTTCCTTCCTCACCTGTTCTACATGTTCTACATGTTCAATTGGGAGAAGATGTTCTTGTTAGATACAGTAACCTAATTTAATCTGCTTCGAGAAAGCAGGTAAGCCTGTTTGGTATTGAGCCTTTGAAAATGCAAACGACTTTTCCGAGGAGGCAATAGACTTTACAGCTTGGGGGCAGCTTCTTCAAGAAGATTCAGAAAAGCAATATGAACCTCTTCCGTCAAATCGCTAGCCTGCAAACTCCTTCCCTTCTTCGCAAAAGCAAGTCTAGAGCACTCCTATTCCACGTCAGTAACCGAGTCTCATTTTACAAGGAACAAACTCACCCTCGTGATTGCACTTCCTCCGAAAGCAGCCAAGGCCAAGGTCTCGATGGCATCCAAATCACCTTCGTGATCCCATAATTTATCCAGATATGCCTTCCTCCAACACAAAAATGTCCCCAGTGATCCTGTCAAGGTATCACCTTGACCACCACTTCGTTTGAGACCCCCCTCGATATCGCTTACATACGTCTTCTCTCCATTGGAAATATAATCCTCCTTTCCCTTTTGCACAATAGTCACGCCTCCAAAAGCGACAGCCAATTTCTCTGCAGCCTCCCCATTCTCAAATTTCGAAGGATCGATCCCCTTACTTTTACATAATCTTCCAAATTCTACAACATTGGGCGTCAATACACATTCCTTATATCCTTGTACCAACTCCGGTCGAGTTTGTGCTAGGTTCAATCCATCTGCGTCCAGCACAATTGGCATGTTATTTTTCCTCGCTGCCTCGATTACCATCGCGCATGTATCCTGCATCATTTTATCTCTGCCTAACCCGGGCCCGATTACCAGAACGTGTAAGCGGGGAAGCATATCTATAATCGATTTTGCGGCCTTCTCATGGTCATTGGGACTGGTGGCATGGGTGGATTGACGCATCAAAGGATGAACCATGAGATTGGGAGAGTATGTTTTAATGACTTGTGCTGCTTGAGGTTCGCATATCACATGGCTCTACAAAGTGAACGAGGCGTTAGCTGAGGCTATACGAGGAGGGAGGTCATTGGAGGGGTAGAGGGGTAAAGACCATGTCTGCTCCGAGCCTTGCGGATGCTATTGCTGAGAAATAGGGAGCTCCTGTATAATCCTCGCTACCTCCTATGACTGCAATCCGTCCCATTTGGCCTTGAACAATCGATCAGCGAGATCATATCAGCCAAACCAGAATGGTGCTACCTTTATGAAATTTGGCTAGCATTGGAGGCACCAACTTCCGCACTTTGAGAAGAGTGTCTGTAGTGGCTTTTGACATCTTGACGTCTTCTTGCGACATTGGAATGACTCAGTAGAATTAATGTTCGTGCGAATGAAGTATTTTGGGATCTCTTGGTCTGTTTACTGAAAGCTGGAGGTTTTGGTAGCGTAGTGGTCATCGAATATCCATGATGTCACATCAAAAGCTCCGAGATTTGCCCTTTACAACGAGGGGAAGATTCTGAGTAATTAAATTGATATTTCTAAGAACTAAGATGAAGATAAAATAATGAAGTATATTATTTACAAAAAAACGAAAGCCTAAGCCGTTGAATTCTTGCAATGTATAAAGTTAAGGTTCCACCGCAGGTTCCAGTACCTGGGTAGAAGGCAAATCACGCGATCACGCGTTGAGAAAGCCAAGCTTCCCCGCGTTTTCTGAATCTGGTTCCAAAAAAACATCGCCAAACGTCAAGACGCATGAAATGCCTCCATGACAGACCTCGCATCTGTTCTTCCTGCATTCCCAACTGACCAGTATGTGCGCCTTCTACCGTCGCTTGAAAAGAACAAGGTCACCACCGCAGACCTCATCACCCTGGATTGCCTTGAGGTAGCGAAACGCGCTCAATTGCCACTGTTGGACGTCAAGAGACTGTGCAATGCTGTTCTCGTAGCGCTACAGGTTGATCTGGGGACTAGCGAAACACGAGCTGAGGAGACTTCGAAGGATGGTTCATCGCTGCAGAAAACTGCCAAAGATTTGGTGGAAAGTTGGAATACAATCAGCACTTTGGATGATGATCTGGATCGCGCATTAGGAGGCGGGATCCCGACCGGATATATCACAGAAGTCACTGGCGAAAGGTAATTTCTACTCCCCTAGCAACCCGAGGTGTAAACTTATAGTATTGTCAGCGGCGCAGGTAAAACCCAGTTTCTTCTCACTCTCCTTCTTTCCGCCCAACTTCCAGCTCCTCACGGACTTGCCTGTTCAACCCTTTACATATCCACCGAATCTGCTCTCCCCACCACACGTCTCTCCCAGCTTCTCCTTAGCCACCCTTCTCTCGCTTCCATAACCCCTAAACCAACTTTGGACTCCGTTCACTGCATAGTAGTCTCCGACCTTGAGGCCCAAGACCACATTCTCCGCTTTCACGTCCCTGTACAGATACGAGCGCGTTCTATCCGACTCATAATCCTCGACTCAGTAGCTGCAAACTATCGTGCGGAACTTGAGAGACCAGGGGTAAGTGGAATACAAACACATGGAGCGAACATGGCACAGAGATCTTCGGATTTGGTGAAATTAGGACAATTACTTCGAGATCTCGCTAGGGAACATAACATCGCTATTGTAGTAGCGAATCAAGTCGCAGATCGGTTCTCTTCTTATGGAGGTGGAGGAAGCAGTATTGGTGGAAGCACACCAAGAGTTGAGAGAAACGCTGCACAGAGTAGTCCACTCGCAAGGAGAAGTGGTCCGGCTTCTTCAATTCCTGTACCGCCCGATTCTAGCGGTATTCCAGTTCCTTCGCAAAGGCCATTTTCAACAACTCCAGATCCTCTTTCTCTGGATCACCAACAAAGATGGTTTACAGGCTGGGGTGATGATACCTCTCCTTACTCGGTGTTCTCTAAGAATATGAAAACTCCCGCTCTCGGTCTAATATGGACGACGCAAATTGCTTGTCGTATTGCGCTAATCAAGAGACCGGTCTACGGGAGGAAGACTGTCGTGGAAGATGAAGATAGTGGGCCGAGTTTGAAGAGATGGAGGAGGTGGATGAAAATCGTGTTTGCACCTCATGTCAAAGAGAGTGGCGCTGGGCTCAAGGGAGCTGTCGAGTTTGAGATCACAGGGAGTGGGATGAGGGCTGTGAAGAGGGATATCGACGGAGGGGGACATGAATATGGGGATGGTGAGGAGGAAGTAGAGTTACCTGTAGGGACGAGTTGATGGTATTTTTGAATGGCGAACGTACAGCAAATGGGTAAATAGTATAAAAGACGTTTGGATCTCCTGCATCTCTTGCAAGTCACTACTACTGTTGAATTCGATAAGAACAAAATTGTGGGCCAAGGGAAGACGGAAATGATGTCAATGGGTGTTGAGTAAATATTATAGATTGACCGACATTCCAATACTAGCTTCGATCTCAAATGTTGTAGAGAAATACGAAGACTGTGGGTGTTTTTGTCTTGCGTCTTTTTTTCCCCTGAGGCTGGCATTGCTGAAATATTAAAATCTGGGTCTATATTTTCCATCATCCAGAGTGTTCGTGCTGGTTGAATACTGTTAAACCCAGAAATATATTTGGCTGCACAGTCAAAGTCCCATTTGAGGTTCTTAGGAAATAAAGGAAACAGGGTCGATAATTCTAATGCGTTGTTTTCTACCGTTTGATGGATTTGGCATATCTCTGGTTCATAACGGGATGTCACTTGAGAGTTTAGGGCGAAAATAGGTTGATTTATTTTGGGCTGTTACCAATGCCAATCTTCTTTCTTTTTATTCTTCTTGGGGCTTTTTGATCTGTTTCCTCTAGGACTAGTACGTTGAGCCCTTGGTTGTCAGTGAACTTTACAGCACTTGTCACTCCACTTTGGATGGGCAGATTGATCCGTCACCCTGTCACTAGATTGAGATTTCAACGTACCCGACACCTCTTTACTAGCATATCACCCGTGAGATATGTCCTACGAATTGCCGGAACCCTCAGGTTCGGAGCATCAGGAAAGTCAGTACATCTCAAATATGACAGGCGTCGTATTGATCTTAGCACTATGACAATAGCCTCTCTCGCATTGGGTGTAACAATGGGGTGGTGCTGTAAGACGTTCTCGGAATCTCGGAACGGGAGTATTATTTGAACTTTATGATATTGCATGAGAGGTAGAGTGTGGGTCTTTTGAGCCCTGTGGGACTTCTAGGATATTGGGCGAAGCATCAGTCCCTTACGAACGGGGATTTAACCCGTCTTGGTTGCAAGGCTTGATTTGAATAACATCGTCTAACGTGGACTGTACAGGTAAGAAAAGCCATCGTGGAAATCGTCTAAAGAAAGACACTGGAGCTTGGAGAGAGTATTCATTACAAGTTATTCTCAACAAAGGTCACGCGTGGCTACTTAAGCTGTCTAATTTGATTGAAGGTTTCCAGGCGTCCCTCAGAATGTGTACTCGTAGCCCCACATGCAATACAAAGGGTAAGATCTAGTTCTCACTGTGCGGTTCCTCTTACAGGCAGTTTTATACTTTGAATAGCGGGCCTGAGATGACGTAGAAAGTCTCTGTATGAAAGAACTCTCTCCCTGTTGGACCAATTGAAATGGACAAACAGGCTACAGTATTATATGGGAACATTCCTCTAGCTATAGCTTTCTGGGCTTTGTATGCAGGCTCAACCTTAGATGTCCAAACTGAGCGTATGGGGAGATATATATACATATTCACGATAAGAGGGCGAACAGCTTCAGTCACCACCGCCTTGTCAATTTCCCATACACCTCTTTTTACATGGGACAATCCAAATAGAGCCATTTTGCCATCGGCTTTTCATTTTACAAACACAAACAAGATTTGTTAGTGTATATATAACCTGTAGGCCAAATTGTAGAGTGATTTTATGTTCAGGATACTAGGTAGTAACGGATTATTATTGAATGAGGTATAGAATTTACAACAGATACTTGATATCGTTCAAGTCATGTGTGTGTCAATTATCCTATACGATCCTATCAGCGGGTGTGAGTGGGCTGGTCTAAATAGCTTCAACCTTTGTATGGAACTAGACTCTACTAGGAAATCAAAACTGGGATGACTTGCGACCTGCGCGTCTTTATCAATAAAAACGCTTTTTCATCTTTTATACAGTTTAGGACGGATATTGTATGGGTTTTGAGTACTTCTGAACACGAACTTAACTACAAAACTATCACTAAAGATCCATGGCAAAATGGCTCTAATGGCTCAGAAGGCAGTATAGTTTGTTACATCCCTCTTACTGTAACACCCCATTTACAGAGGCCCAGGTCGCTCCTCAAAAATGTATAAATAAATATTGTGTGATTGAAAATCTAACATAGATTCTTCCTGTGGCTGTCGAATTTCGTTTTTGTAAATAGAAATAGAGATGCTATATCCATGTCAGTTCCCAAAAAATCAGATGAAGTCGTCATCAGACCCAACTATCAAGTAACCCACGGCTGTTTACGACTAGGTGACCCCCGTGTGTCGTTGGAAGCGAGACAGGACGTGCGCTATTATGCCCCACTCATAGCGGCCGCCAAGTATTGGGGTTCACATCTAGTATGTGGGGACTCTGGGGATTAGAAAACCACAGTGTTCCTCGAGATGTGGTGGAACCTATGACCATCTTTCATCTCTGGGGACTTTGCGAGTTGTTGATAATATGAATCACCGCAATTGGCAAGTCTACTTAAAACTGTTTACTAGAGGTATAGCATTCTGCACACCTTGAATTGAACTGTTAGGGACAGTACATCGGCTCTTTTCTCCGCGAAAAACCCTAGTTACGATATCGTGCATCTCGGATTCGCATCTTAAGGTTAAGGCAATAAGCAGTACTAAAGAAAGAATAACGAATAAGCTTCGGTTCGGTACTTGGGGCTTCATAACAAGCTCATAGGGGTAAGTGTTAGGCGATAGATAAGTGGTAATCACATTCCCCCTAGAATAAACCACCACAGTGAAGTCTTATTCCCACACTACCGTCGTAATCCATAATCAGACGTATGCTGGGAAAGGTTTTCTACAGAACTTTATCCGCTATCTCATCCGCACTAGATGTTTCGGGCTCGTACTGTTATCAGTACGTGCTTTCACCACATGCAACTCATTAGGAACGAATACGGAGGGACAACACAATCCTTTATTTTGGATGTGGGTTTGTATATATACACCCTGATATCTATATTCAAAAAAGAAAAGAGAAAATCCGCGCCTGAAGCTTTTACCAACACTATACATCAAGTGCCTCTTTAACCCACACAACCAGAACCAATCAGCGTAGCAAAAGGGAAAGAAAGTCGCCAAAATGGCGGCCCTCCTTCTGACCGGTCTTGCACTCCTCTTATACTACCCCATCACCATCTGCTACGCCCTCTATCAGAAATGGGCAATTGCAAAGACGACAGGCCTCCCAGTTGTCATGTCTCCAGTGGAATCCTACTCCCTTCCATGGATGGTACTGCAACCCCTGTTACTACCAATTATCACCAGACTTCCCTTTGGATTGGGCAGCTGGATTGAGTACAACAGCAGCAACTGGGCTTATAATGGAAAGAACCAGATCCACCAAAAGATCGGAAAGGTAACCATGCACGCCACACCCACTAGAATGGAGATGCTTGTTGCGGATGCTGCAGTTGTTCGCCAGATAATGCCTAGGGGGAAAGTCTTCTTCAAATTCGCGGCATCGGGTATGTGACTTGGTTGAGGTAATCCCATGCTTCTCCGAAAAAAGTAGCTTATTCTTTCGTCGTATAGAGTCTGCACAGGAAGCTTGTAACTTGTTCGGCAAAAATATTGTCACGGTATGTTTTTGGTAGCACTTTAATAGGAGTATTTTGGTTGACGGAAAAATAGGTCGAAGGGGATGATTGGCGTCGACATACGAAAATGATCTCACCACAGTTCAATGAACGGAACTACGCTCTCGTCTGGCAGGTTTCAAATCAACAAGCAATCCAAATGCTAGAGCACAATGGAGACAAACCATTATGCCCGATTTTAGACGATACGTCAGTGCTTCCCCCCAAGTTCAATATGAGAGATACTGACTGGTCATGACTTAGAGGAAGAGTAGCTCTGAACGTTTTCGCAAGCGCAGGTCTAGGAATTGATAACCAGTTCCGGGGAACGTTCGACCACATCAGAGAAGGCTGTGAATTCTCCTTCCGCGAAGCCCTCGATTCCTCATTTCACAATATGATCAACTACGCCGTAACACCCAATTTCTTATACAACATGCCTGGTGCTCCCCAGGGTTTAAAGGATATCAAGAGAAAGGTTGGGGATCTGAAATTATATTTAACAGACATGGTTGAACAGGCAAGAGAGAAGGCCCTTTTGGGAGTCCCACCTCGTCCCAATCTCCTACATACCGTCGTTTCAAAGACCATCGAGGAGAAGACCTCGGGTGCCAAATCGGGAGGAACGGATATGTATTTGACGGATAGTGAAATCCACGGGAACTTATTCATCATCGGCTTTGCAGGTCATGACACCACCGCCTCGGCTCTGGAATACGCCGCTCACCTCCTGGCCGCGAATCCAGAGCAGCAAGACTGGGTTTTTGAGGAACTAAATGAGGTTTTTGCCGGTCACGATGAAATTCAAAATCTAGACTATGAGGCGTGCTATCCGAGGCTGAAACGATGTCTTGCGATATTGGTGAGTTTATAAAAGCGAGATATCCCATGAGAACATGGCTAATGCAAACAACAGTATGAAGGTGTTCGAAGGTATGGTCCTGCGCCTTTGGTCGTCAAATATACCAAGGAGCCAACGACAATCACACACGAAGGACGGGTAGCCAATATTCCTGCAGGCACAGTAGTCACCATAAACACCCAGGGACTTCAACATGACGAAGAATACTGGGGACCTGATGTCATGGAGTGGAAACCTTCACGTTGGGTGATTACACCGCCCGGACCGGTACCAGAATCCAAGTCACAAGTTCTCGAGAAAGAAGAGTTCTTGATCCCACCCAAAGGTCAATTTGTCCCATGGTCTGATGGACTCCGAGTCTGCCCTGGTAAGAAGTTCTCTAGTGTCGAGTTTGTAGGGGTTCTTTCGATTTGGTTATGGAAACACAGAATTGAGATTGTGCCAAACCCAGGCGAATCACAGAAAGAGGCAAGAAAGAGGATCCTGAACGTGGTGGAAGATAGTGTTGTTACCATCAATTTGGGTATTAGGGACCGGAAGGGGGTGAAGTTGCGGTTTGTCAAGAGATGATGGTGAGCTTTGATTGTAAGAGCAAAGGAGCGCGAGCTTACTACTTATGTGCATTGGCATTGTGTTACAATTGTTGGGAGGCTTGCTTTTCTGTAAGATCACCTGCAGTATATCAAGTCATCAACCAGTTAAATAGGTAATTAGATAAACAAAGCCTCGACCAATCACTGCCCTGCAAAACTGTTAATCGCTCCTTCCCTCTATGCAAGCAATAGCGTGCTCACTTGCTCGTACAGTAAGAGGTAAGCGTAGGTAGCCAAGTCAGCGTTCCCACCAAGTAACAAGGGAATTGGTGGGAAGGAACGACCTGACCCAATGTCTTCCTACCCTTCTTTTCTTCATCTCCTGAGGCACCAACCCACCACCACCAACCCCAGTATCTCACCATTATCCACAAGTCAGAAGAAGCCCAGCAGCATCACATACAAGAATATTCAATTTCTCAAACAAACAATGTAATACATTCCTATTTTACTAATACTACCTACACATAAAGCTACAACGGGAAAAGAAGAAAAAAGAAGAAAAAGTAAGCTTCCTCGCGTCCCCCTCAGCTCCCTGCAAATCAACTAAACAAAAAAACAACCACACCGAGGTCGGATATCAAGTTTTTCTTCCAAGAGACGCCTTTTGTGTACAAAACACTTCCAAATCAACGTACCTAGGTATCCACTGAAACTCGACGCCCCGATTCTTCGACATTCTGTGTATCCATAAACCAATGAGAGAGAGAAAACAATGATATGCGCACCCAAGAAAACACATTTGCTTGTCATGAGAGTGAGCTGTTTCCAAGGAAAATAGACAAATACAAAACAAAATAGAAGGATACCCTGTATGCACTTCGTAAACTTCATACTCTCGTACTCATGAGACATGAAGCAGCCGTGAGGTCAAACCCGCTTGTATGCTATCACTCCCAACGTGTCAAGGTTGTCAATTAGAAATCCCAGAAATCGCCACCGGTAGCTTGTTGTCGTCCTTGGGTCTTGCCAGTCTTGTATTTGCTGGGCTTGCTGCCTTCGGCCGCTTCTTCTGGCTCACTATCGTCACCGAAACCCCATTGTCGAGCGGTTCCTTTCTTGCCTCCCATTCCATTACCAGCAGTGTTGATACCTCCTCCACCTGTTGTTTCTCTTTCACTCTCGGTGGTTTGTTGTCGTCCTGTCTTGTATTTGCTAGGCCTGCTGACTTCGGCTACTTCTTCTGGCTCACTGTCGTCTCCGAAACCCCATTGTCTAGCGGCTCCTTTCTTGCCTCCCATTCCATTACCAGCAGTGTTAATACCTCCTTTACCGGTTGTTTCTCCGTCACTCTCGTCTCCGAATCCCCACTGTCTAGTGGTTCCTTTCTTTCCTCCCATGCCATTGCCACCAAGCGCAATACCCACATGTTTATCATTACGATGGCTCATTTCATTACTGGCTTCTGACAATGGAGCTTTGCCGGAACTTGACTTGGATGCTTTCGAGATGGGAATGTTCTCCTTTTGATTGGGCGATTGATCATACGTGTCCCAGTTGGCACCCATCATCTTGACAGCCTTTGCACGGTGGTCAGCCATACGTTCAACTTTTGGTGTAGAAACGGGAGAGTCATCGGTCATGGCGAAATGGGGATCGAAGTTCTTGTGACGATCCTTGACATTTGCAAGCGTGTTGCCTTTGTCGAATGCAGCGCCCCCAGCGGAACCGCCGTTCTCATCATCGTACAAATTGTTCTTGTATATCGAAAGTCCATCATTCTGTCCCTTTCCACGTGGGCGGTTGATAGTGCGCTTAGCACCAGCTGGAGTTCCTGCATCATCAAATTCGAAATGTGGTTCAGCATCCTTGCGAGGCTTGGGGACTTTCTTTACTTTGATAGGACTATCCGCAACTTCGTCGTCGCTATTTCCCCAGTGTCGGACATCGTTGGTGCGAAGAACCTTGGTTGGAACCACCTTTTGTGGGGTGTTGAAGTCATCAAAGTTCCACTGGCTATTATGCTTTTCGGACGCGACTCCCTTGAGTGGCTTCTGGTTGTTGTCTTCAACTGGCTCTTCGACGTCACCATCGGTCATGTCAAAGTGCTCATATCTCTTAGGGTTTGGGCGATAGAATTGTCGGTTTCCGCTCTGGCCTTCGGCGACGACTGGAGCAACGTCTTCGTCCTCAACAGTATCAACATCGAAAAGGCGCGATGGGGCATAGTTCTTGTTTGAGCCTGCCTTGACGTACGCCTTGGAAGGAGACTCGGAGCGAGCGTGGTTGGAGGATTTAGGTGGAGGGGAGCCGTCTTCGTCACCTCCTACAAACAACTCACTGTACTCGCGTTGTGGTGGCCTCGAAGACGACTTTTGATTGATTGGATTGTTTGGTTGGGGATTCTTTTCGCGAGGCGCAAAGAGAGCAAGAGAGGCATGGGGATCGCCGGTGACATTATTGGAGTTGCCTCGAGGTCTGATTGGCAACTCGTCGCGGGAAGAACCGGATGAAGTTTTGCCAGCAGATTTGGTGCTGTTGACAATCAACTTGATCTGATCCTTTCCATCGCGAATTGGCCAATTCCGTCCAGACTTGCCGATGACATCAATGAGTTTGAGCAATGAACCCTGATCCCAGTTTTGTCGTACTTGTGTAATCTTTCCGTCGGCAGTGAATGTTACAATGTGAATCTGTAAAGCCCTAGTTAGCAGGTCGTATAAGCAGGTACAGGGAAGAATTGGCAGAGGCGTACCACTGGGAAGGTCACTGTGCGATCCGCGAGGAAGTTATCATCGAGACCTGGCAAATAGGCGCCACCACTAGTGAGAAATTCAATTGTGGTGTGTACTTCTACGACGAGGCCATTGGAGGATTCGACGGCATCGAGGACCTTCTCCTCCTTCTTCTTGAGCTCGTAGAGCTGGCCCTTGAGGTGCTTGCCAATGGCGTCGGCGCCCTTAACTGTCGTCAAGGTGGTAATGTAGTGCAGAGATGCATCAGTAGCCAGTAGTGAGGCGTCATTGGTCGCTAGGAACTGCTGGTATACCTTCTGGAGAGCCATTGTGGTGTTGACTTTCTGTTTTCGTCGGTTTCAGGAGATAGATACTGTAGGTAAGATTACCTCAGTAGTAAATGAGAAAAGAGGGGCCGGCGCTGCAGCTGCGATGCGAGATGGTGGATGCGATGGGATGCGATGCGATGCGATGCGATGTAATGCAAGAATGGACAAGTGTGGTGTCTTGCTTGAGTACTCGAGTATGTTAGAATTGAATGGATGATTGATCCAAAAAGGAGGGAATTGGGTGAAAATCGACCAGCGTGGGTGGTAGAAGAAGGGGGGCTCTGGGGGAAATTGTTTGTGTTGTGGTGTTGACAGCTTGAGCTTTGTTTGCGAGATGAGTCGCGCTTTCTGTGCAGTGCCTGCGCTGGGCCCCTGTGCTGATGACTTGCCGTTGCTAGCGCTGAAGCACGTGTGAATTAACGACGCGCTGCAGGTGCTTAGTCTAGCCCTACTAGGCTAGACTACTAGCACCACTACTGTAGCACCACTAGCACCACTAGCAAATCTCGTGCCTCCAATTTACCCAATTTCTTCCGTGCCCAGGCATTCCAATGTTATGCGTTAGAACCCCAGGGAGCTGTTTGTGCAGACAGTGCAGACAGTACAGTGCAGTGGGGGTCATTATCATTTAGGTTGCATAAGTTGGGACTGCGGGGGCGGAGATGGTGGCTTGATGAGGGGTTGATACTCGTTGTTTATTTGTTATTCAATTGCTGATCCCCCGCTCTTACTCGAGTACTTGCCATGACCCGTCACACAACATGGGGATTTGGAGAATACCAACAATTGGCTACGGGCTTTATTTCCAAAAGTGTCATGTTCCCACATCTATATGGTGGAGTGCCTCTTTGCCTATAGGTAAAGTCTAAAGAGTCGTCTTGCAGCAAGCAAAAGGCGCAGTAAATAGCTCTCTCGTTGTTCCAATGTGCCAGGACACTCTTCACTCTTCACTCTTCACTCTCTTCACTGTTCTACAATTGTCTCACCAAAATATTTGGGTAAACTAGTGCCACAAGTTCGAAAAGAGGTTGCTGTTGCTTTTTACTACCAGTTTCAGAGTTGCCAGGGCGATAAACTGGTTTGAGACTGGATGAACCAACGCTTGACGAAGGCGGGGATACCTAGATAAATTTAGTACTCGAGTACAGGCTGTACAGGAATACCCACAAGTTGCAACTTGCCCAAGAAACAACAAATTCCCGCAACTCCAAGCCTTTCACGCAAGCCCTGAAAGCTGAAAGGCTTGGAAATCTATGACGTGTTTTTCTCTACGGAGCTACCACTACCTGCATCCCTAACTCTAGGTACCTAGGAACGCCGCACGCGAAATACTTGGACGTAATTTCTACGTATTCGGAAATTATTTGCTTCTACGGAGGTAGAGGGCGGCCCGCTCCTTCGGGCTCCCGCCTTTACAAATTATCACGTGCATTGGTTCAGGGACTGCCATGTTTTTTCTCGTC
Source organism: Hymenoscyphus linearis (assembly GCA_900536425.1). Classification (NCBI taxonomy): domain Eukaryota; kingdom Fungi; phylum Ascomycota; class Leotiomycetes; order Helotiales; family Helotiaceae; genus Hymenoscyphus; species Hymenoscyphus linearis. Next base: position 20,809 of record UNPR01000279.1, read on the forward strand.
TCAAGTGAACCTTTCGTCCCATATTGTCTTACTGTATTCCGATCCCATAATTAATTTACTTCAAAGTATAGGTAGTTTTCTGCTTATCTGTTACTGTAGTATACTGGAACCGTCTATTTCTGTTCAAGACCCTTGTATTTCGTACTTCGTATATATGGACCGTTCAAATTGGGGCACGTTTCGCATCCTGGTTCGCTTGGCGAGGTGGTACTGGAACTTTGATTTATTGTATTTCATAAGCGAGGATAGCTACTTCGTATACTATCCTCCCCTGGTTCAAACGGTTACGTTTTGTACGTGGTACCACCAGAAAGATACTACTTTCTTTAGGGGGTAGCTTTTACGGGGGTGGGTGGAAGGGGGGTTGATACTAGACTCTAATAAAGCCACCCTAGGAAAGTTACAATGGATATACTTGAGACGAAGTAAGGAAGGGGAGGAGATATACGAAGTAAAGCGTAATACTATTTAGACGCAATGTATTTAGAGTTTTTCTTCTGCTTGTCTTCTTCTTGCTCTTGTGAGCACAGTGGGATAATACGAGTATAATAATTAAATTCACCCTCCAGATGCCGAGAAATGTTTGTCGTATATATCGCATTTGGGATGTTTCGAAACATCTTCAAGCACTCGGGCCTATGGAAAATCCGAATGACAATCCGATGACAGGTTTGATCTTCGCTTGTCAATTTATCTGGAGCGAATCAGCTGACAGGGAAGGAATCATGGGACAGATGCCTACCAATCAATAGAGAATTGAGTTTCGCTTAAAGTCTTTTTATGGGGTAAGGGATCCTTATCTCCACAATCCAAGAAATTCTCCTAATTAAAGGAATACCAAGTACATGCACACGTTGACCTCGAACTGTATCCATTCACTGCATTCAAGCAGTCTCCGTAATTCCTTTACACAGGCCACCGTCGGACAATATAATGCAGCTGTTATGATAGACTAATGAAATTGGCATGTTTCAACCCCACCATTGGAGGTATATACTTCCTCAAGTCCCAGAAAATGGATTTGGTCTCCTCATCCGTTTTCATTCATTCTTTTCGAATTCCGGTTAAGCAGTTGTCCAAGTGATACTGTCCCTCACACTCTCTAAAGATCCCCATCTCAAATACTTCTCAAAATGCAACCTATCACTCTTTTATTGGCTGCTGGTACAGCCGCTAAGGCTTACACCATTGTTGAAGCAGATCTTTTTATGGTAAAGAATATTGACCCGGTTGTCATACCTGGACAATACAAAAGCCATCTACACAGTTTCTTTGGGGGCGATGCGGTAACGGTTAAGACGAAAACCTCGAAAGAGTTACAAGCTGGTTGCACTACTGCCCACAACCCAAATGACTTTTCATCTTATTGTAGGTTCTCTTCAGGTCCCATGAGATTAGATTTGTCACTAACATTTGATCTCCTAGGGGTACCAACACTATTCGCTCTTGATGGAGATAAACGCACAAATGTTCCATTCAGCAGATTTAGCGCGTACTACGTTCAAATTGAGGACGCTGAAATCGCCATCCCCCAAGACTACAAAGCAGTAGTTGGCAATGCATTGGCAAAATCTCAAGCAGATGTTGAGCCACTCGCAGGAATAAAATGGTTCTGTGAAGGCGACCCAGGAGAAACAAAGGACGAGGCCGCTTTCCCATCGAAGGGATGCTCTACTCATCTTCAGACCCTCCTCCTTTTCCATGACTGTGTCAACCCTACCACTCTTGAATCAGCCTACTCCGGAACCCACAACGGGGTGAAGGGTAACCGATGTCCCGCAAACATGAAGAGAATGCCTCAACTTCGATTCTCTATCCGATACGACCTCCGCAAAACCCTCCCCAACGGTTGGTCTGGAAAAGCGCCTCTGGAACTCGCTTGTGGACCTTCCTACTGTACCCACGGCGATTTCATCAACGGATGGCTCCCAGAAGCCGCAGAGAACATGTTGAAGGCCAATGATAAGAGGAAGTTTGCAGAAGTCACTGGTCCTAAAGGAGGTGATGCTGGCAACGCAGTGTGCAAAGGAAAGGATGCAGATCCTTCCAATGGAACTTCAGACTACGCTACATCTCTCAAGATGATGGCCAAGAGATCTTTGGGACGATACGATAGACGCTCTGAATGATGAGGGGTAGTAGAGGGGTTATTTATGGCATACGGCAATCTTTTTCTTGTACACATCTTTTCAAACACAACCATATTGGTTTCATGTATATATATATTATGAATTCAAGACGAGGCGAGGATACCTTTGAAAGTTGTTCCACATTCTTCCGCTACCTAGTGCATGAAGTTTAACTTTCCTTAGAGTGTTCGAGATGATGATCCTGTCAGCATTTTACCAACTTAGCTTGTACCACTTGCTCGTGTTGCTGCTCGGCGCCTGCCGGCCCCGCGCTCATGGATAACCTTACCTTGCAGCATCTTTGAAGAACAATCGTCGAGACATTGGATCTCATCCGTGTCCGCATCCTCTGTCTGAAGAAGGCGATCTTCACGAGGAACAAATTCCCAAGCGGTAGCCGACCGGTAAAATCCTACAAGAGACAAGCACCTTAACAGCTTCAAGTACACTTTCAGCCTCCCAGGATCGCGTCAATTCCCTTACCACAGTCACGTTTCCTTGCTCTTTCCAATCTGACCTTAACAAACCGGCTTCGCCTCACGCCGGATCAAACTTGGTCGTGGCCGTCTTGCCTTCTATGCGGCCTTCCATGCGTTGTGTTCCTCCCACTCCAAGATGTTGCCGTGCCCTCGCACTCAGCCCTCTCCCTCTGCCTCTGGGCTCTTTGCTATCGTCTCATGATTATTCCCTCTTATCGCTCTTCCGCAGCAGGCGATGCTGACATGTTGGCGGTGCGGGGTGATGTGACTTTGCTGTTGTTCTTATGTTGGTGGGTTTCAAGCGTGGTGATGGGTAGGTTGGGATCCTCGATCCTTCAAATCACCAAATCATCGGAGCCGTTTGCTGCCACTCATGCACCAACATGCACTCGACGGCGTTCAGTACATAATTGCTGCAGTTGTTGTTCTCCCTCGCGGCCACTCGCAGGCCGTAAACAGTTTCAGTTTCTTAGGAGGACCAATCATTGCACCTTAATCCGCCAGCTGTACCAAGTAATGTCAACCTCCGTAAATATGACAACTCTTACCGACAGTAAGATTACCGACTAGATCGAGCCTCAACCACGGTGCTGCGATTTACCATTTATCGGCGCCTTCTGCTGTCTGATCCAACATTTGAATTTGTTCCTCACAGCTACACACGTGAAGCCACCGTGTTGACTTTGGTACCAAACTCTATGGTTGAGTCAAGTGTCAAGTGGTGAATGCTGACAGGTAGCACGGCCGCTTGTTCCAATTCCAATGTGAAGGTGACCTTGTCTTGTCAACCCTTCTTCAACGACCAACATCCACCTCCTCATCTTCGACCAAAACGACATTCAAGTCCACCATGGCATCCATCGTGGCTCTTATTGGCAACGCAGCTGATAACCTTAAATCAATCCTCACAACTCAAGATTTCGGCTCTGATTATGAGTTACTATGCACGGAGCTTTCACTCCAGTCAACTAGGTTCCATCTATGGGGTGAATCGGTAATTTATATCCGACATCCACTCGATCTTTACATAATATTCTAACACCTACTGTACAGATTGGCGTCCGCATGGACAATCCAGATTATTTCCGAACTCATGTCTTCACCCGTCCTGAGATTGAAAATGTTGTAGCTCAAACCATCACGATTATAGCTCATCTCTTAGCTGAGATCGAGGACATCCGCAAGAAGTACGATACCAAGCCCCAGAAGTGTTCAAGAACGAATTCCGTTTCATTCCAAGCTTCTAATCCCCTCACGTCATCATGTACGTCGCCAGTCACCACTCTACGTAAACGGATGGATGACAACCAAAAACAAAAGTCTTTCCTCAACTTAGCGAAATGGGTATGCACCGATGCAAGATTGTTCGAAGAGAAGGTTTCGAAGTTGAAGAACCTCATCGATGGCCTAGAGCTTGTTTCAAAATCTGCCGAAACCACGACTATTGATGTACCACGACCTCCGAGTTACACAGCAGGTGCACCAGACGATATCCCACCACCACCATACTCAGATACTGAGCCAAGACATCGAATACAAGCTCCGAGAATAAACACCGACATTCAACCAACGCACTCACGACCCGTGTCGGTGTTTAGTCCTCTTTACACAGGCGAGCTCTCGAAGCATTACATTGCATTCAAACACGTTCTCGCAGCATCATTCATCAACCCGATCGAACTCCACTCCGGAGCTCGAGATAAGGTCACACGGCTATCCGAAATCCAGTTCAAAGAGCTCAGAAAAGATGCGTATGACGACCTCATTCGACGACAAAAGTATCATAACGCTATAGGATATCTACCAGACGACCAACGGTACCACCCAAAACGCAACGCAGCAAGGCAAAAGCTTTCCACTCTCCCAAACCACAGATTCTTAGATCTGGTCAGCGACCTAGTAGCAGAGATCGAACGCAGACTTGACCCAGGAGCAGAACTGAGATCTTCAACAGGGACCCATTTCAGCATTCCCTCACTCGCTCCACTAAACTTAAGTCCCACCAACATCTCCTCACCACCCGAATACGCCCAACCACCGTCTCCAAATCCTCTTCGCCTTACCCAACTATCCTCAACCCACCCACTAGCCCCAAAACAAACCTACATTCCCCTGACCCCTCTCATCCCCTCCCCTTCGTCTTCCGCAATCTCCTCTCCTACCTCAGAGAACACAACCTTCCAATCGATCCGTGTCTCGGACTCTTCAACGACATCCGTACTTCTCCCAGCTGCACTGGAAAAATACGGTATCAATGCACCTTGGCAAGACTACAGTCTTTGGATCATGTATGGTCCTTCTCATATGATTGAATTATGCTTGGGACTGGAGGATCGTCCTTTATCCATCTTTAAGAGGCTCGATAGGGAGGGGAAAAACCCGATGTTTATGTTGAGGAAGAATGCGTGATTTTGTTGTAGCTGGTGGTGACTTTGGACTACTGACCTTGCAGGGGCTGTTGTCGAAGTCGTACTTGCAACGTACTTCTGAAATTTGGGGATACCAATGGAGTTTTGCATCCTGGGAGTTTGGGGACTTTTCTCTCCTTGGATTTTGTGGTGTGGTTGGATGGACAGACTGATTATTCATTTGCGCCGTCAGGACGAGCGTTGATCACCTAGCTAGCTATTTCCTAGCGATACCGGCCTTTTTTTATGATTCTACTACTTACTTCAGGAAGAAGTAGTAGTTGTCTGTCCTCAGATAATTTCAAAAGGCCTTTTCAGATAGTAATAAAACGTTTTCTTCATACACAACTTTGATATACTAGCGAGCCAACACCTGGACCGAATGACACTGATTACAATTTCAAGATTTGTTTTGCGATGTATGACAAGTAGACATCTAGCCCTGCACTTGGTTTACTCCTCACTACTTCCTTTCCTTTCAGATAAATCACTATGAGGGTGTACTTCACTACGGTATTGACTCGTATCTGTGAAATGAAATTCATTTGCATGGCGTACAACAAAACCTATCCTGTCCTGTACTGAAAAGAGATAAAAGAAACTCCCCGACCCAGGACATTCTGTCAAGTCACGTGCTAGACCTTGTCTCTGGTAGTTTTAGGTAAATAAGACGTCCTGTCCACAACCACAGTTAAATGGCTCAGTGGGTGAGGAGTGTTTAACCGTTGGCCGATAGAGTAAACATTGGACAGTTTCTCGGTAGCCTCACTTGGGTAAAACCAGGTGTAGGTTATTTCTTTTGCTATTTTTTTAGGGTCGAATGAAGAGGGAATTCGAGGGTTTAGACATTTTTCTTTTACTTGGGATTGAGGGGTTTCTTGGGTAGACAAGATATGAGTTGTGAGGGTATTCACTATTCAAGACGAAGTTGTCAGTAATTTTATGCGGTACCCCCGGAAATGGCGCCAAGGGATCCCGCCACCAACACTAAGTTCCTGGTAGTACAACTAGCCTTCTACAATTAATTATTAAACAACAACACTATATAATCGCGATATTTTTAGATATAAATGCGCGTAATAGTCTATAGAATCGATTAGACAGATGTAGAATATAAGAGGTATAAAATTAGTTGTTGCGTAAAGTAAAGTGTAGTATTTAGTGTACCAAGTAGATTTAGCGAGGGGTAGCCAGACAACCTCGTAATTCCTATATTTAAGTCGTCTTCTATATTAAATTATTGAACAGTAACACTATATATTTACTATATTCCTAGAGGTAAATACGTGTAATAGTCTATAGAATAATTAGACAAACGTAGAATATAAGGGGTGAAATATTAGTTGTTCCACCAAGTAATTATTACGGTTTTTGTCTATAGTAGTAGTAGTAGAATACGGTATAAAATAAGTTAGAATACGTAGATTAAGAACGAGTCTTAGTATAATATAAAGGTTAAAATACTAGTTAGACCTATATATCGAAGACACTACTAAAGCGATATTATAGGGCTATATCGTACGCTATAAATATAGTATTTAGACACGATATTAAGGTTGTGTTTACCTAGAGTGGAGACTAATTTCAAAGTGGCGGATTATAACTAAATCGAGTATAGCTAACACTTAGCACACTAAAACGTTCTTCCCCGCTTTTGTACAACAGAGACTCATGTTGGTCTTCGTGGGAACTGGAAAACATGAAAAGGCTGGAATAGAATAAGGCTCATCAAGAAATCATATTCTGATCAGGATTTCATTTTGATGAGCGAATGTTTTTAAATCTCTGAAATAAATATGCAAATATTAGAGGGCCTCGCTTAACCCCTGCTCCCTTTACCTAACCACCACAACTACCATCTACCACGATAAGATAAGCTCCCCATTCTCTTACTGTCTTACATCTTCTTAAATAATCATACACATCCCCCTCTCTTCATCCTCCAATCCACCCCATAACAACCCACCAAAAACCTAACGTAAACTCTCCACCCCCCCTACTCCCTTCCCCCTAGCAACCCCCCAACAACCCCCAAGGCAGAGCCCCGAGGCCGTCCTGATTCCCCAGCGGCAGAAACAGAAGATACACTACCACGAACCCCCTTCCCAACCCCCAGCCAACCCACAACAATCCGCTTAAGCACCTCTTCCAAAGGACATTCTCCTTCCAACCAGTGCATCAACATCTCCCTAGCATGTTGCGACAGCGCCTCTGCTATGCCACCTAGTGCACAGAGTCTTAGCGCGGACAGGATGCGCGGATCTATAGCTTGTGATTGTGATGATTGGGACTGTGATTGGGTTTTGATCCAGGACTTGAGGGGTTGTGAGTGCGAGGGTGGTATGGTCGTGCAGTGACAGTTGGTTGATGTGGAGGATTGTGATCGTGTAGAGAGACCAAGACTAGTTGGTGATGAAGAATGATGTTGCACGATCCATTGGTTGAGGTAGCTCATTGGATCCGTACCAATACCAGTACCACTATTCCCACCACCAAGAACACTCATCAAGGAGTCTCGTGTTGGAGGCGCGATGAAAGATCCAGGTCCCATTGCTGATTCTTGACTTCCTCTTCCATTCCCACCACTCGTCCCCATCCCCTTCAAATTCGAAGCAACATAACACCATCGCTCCAACTCCTCACAAACCCCCGGCTCTACAGCACAAACTATCGTCTTCCCCGCCCCACGTAAGAACTCGGCCAAAGCCTCGATAAGCGGGATGTCAAGGAGTGTTGCTCCGACACCAGCCAGTACAGCCTCGAGAACGAGTGCGAGGTCGATGGTTAAGAGGGGGCCGAGGGTGGTGGTTAGGTCGATTGGGAGGATTTCTGTGAGGGAGAGGAGGGGGAGTGTTGGGCCTTTTAGTGCTGCTGGTTGAATGGGTTGGAGGAGTGGTGCTTGGGGGAGGGAGAGTGTGAGGGGTGCGAGGAGGAGGAGGGGGAGGAGCGGGGTTGATTTGTGCATGTTGATTTTGATGATTTTGTGGTTGGAAAGAAGTGAGAATTTCGGTTTTTGTTTTTTTTGGCTGTGTGAGAGTTGGATGTGGGTGATGGGGTGAGGATTGGTGGAATAGATAGATTTATATAAAAGATTTCAAGCTGGCGAACCTTCTATGATGTCAGAGTAATGGGGTAATACTGTAAGGTACAGCAGGACTGTTGAAGGGCAGGCTGGAACAAACAAACCTCCTAATTTCCTAATTTCCGACCCCCTCGAAGGTATGACATCATTGAGGATAGGAAATATAGTTTTAATTCCATAGAAGAAAAGAGGATACTAAGTAAGGGGAGAAGTTGTCCCTGAAATTCTTTGGATAGGACAACCAGGAAAATATGAGTAAGGAAAGAAAAGATTAGACATCAAGAAGATCAAACTGAACTGAAGGAGAAGATCGTCTCTAGGGCTCACAGTGAGAATCATACCCCGAGTAAGAGAGAAGGGTGATAAAAGTACTATGGAGTGCTTCTCCCTCACGGCGCGATTAGCGAGACATTTTTCATCCCGCTCCCAAAACAACCGAGACATCCCCATCACCAAAACCTAATTGGCACTTACCAACCCATCCGCGCAGTCTTTCTCCCCTGATCGAAAACCCCATTTTAAGAATGATAAGGGGTATATTTTCAATTACTACAATGCTTTTAAACACATTTCCCCACCATTTATTTTGATACATTCAATACAAAATTCCTAATCCTCACCCTCCCCCATATCAATAGCCTTCCCCTTTCCCTTCCTATCAACAACAACGTCCTCCTTTCCCTTCCCTTTCCCCTTTCCATTCGGCGTCCCATTAACAGATTCATCACCATTCTCCTTCGGCTCATCAGCAACCTTCTCAAACATAGCCCGAACCTTCTGATAATGCTCCAACTCCCCAAAGCTAACACTAGGAACCAACTCGCGCTCCGCATTCACAAAGTCCTCCTCGTTAACCACAACATCAACATCCTCCTTCGTCGCGTAATGATCGAAGAAATACGCCGTGGAGATTTTAGGTTGGTTCCTCCCGACGTTTGCGTTGATCCCCGCGATTTTGGCATCGACAAGGGAGGCTTGTCTCGTGACAGCTTTGAGCATTGCGTCGGAACAGAGGGCGTAGAAGTCTGCTCCGGTGTAGGTATAAGGGAGACGGGAAGCAACACGTTGGAGAGAGAGCTGAGGGTGGAGTGTAAACCTGGTATTTCGTTAGTCCGTAAATTCCCAATATTATAGTTCGGAAGGATGACATACTTTCTAGTCAAAGCCTCCATGATAGTCAACTGCTTCTCGTGTGTATCACTGACTCCCAAATAAAGCATTTTATCAAATCGACCGGGTCTCAATAATGCAGAATCCAGCAGATCAGGTCTGTTAGTGGCACCGATCACGAAAACACCACCCCCGCCATCTTCTCCATCAGACATACCGTCCAATTCGGCCAAAAGTTGAGATACAATGCGATCCATAACACCACCACTATCACCCTGGTTACCTCTTTTAGGAGCCACCGAGTCCAATTCATCAAAGAACACTACACAGGGTCGCGCGTCTCTTGCCCTTTGGAACACTCGTCGCACATTGGCTTCGGACTCACCAATATACATGTTCAGCAATTCCGGACCTTTAACACTGAAGAAGTTCAGACTGAATTCCGTTGCAATGGCTTTCGCGAGAAGGGTTTTACCAGTACCGGGAGGTCCATAGAACAGAATTCCAGATCTCTTCTTCATACCTTTTGCGAAGAGCTCAGGGTGCTCAAGTGGTAGTTGAATAGTCTCCATGACTGCATCTTTGACGTTGGTAAGACCACCAACATCGTCCCAGCCGACACTCGGGATCTTGGGGGCACCAATCGCGTCTGCAAAGTTCTTGCGGGCAGCATCGACAGCAAGATCAAAGTCAACTTTGGTTAGACAACGTCCGGCTGGTCCACCGGCAACTATAAGATCCCGGACTGTGACTTTAGTTTGTGCATCGGAACTTTTTGACGATAACTCTTCCAGACGTGAGTTGCGAGCAACAATTGCACGGTCAACCACATCAACTAGGTCTCCAGCAACAAGAGCAGCAGTCTTCACAGCAACGGAACTCAGGTCAACCTCTGGGGCTAGGGGGACTGCCTGGTTCTCGACAATACCCCTTAGAATACCCTCTCTCTCCCATTCATCAGGGGCAGACATCTCCAACTCATGGGTAAAGAGACCCCGAACACCATCAGGAATTTTGTCAACATCTGTAGTGGTCGCAATGAGCACCCTGAGTCCGGATAATATTTCAGATAGTGTAGCTACAATCCTGTCGGCAGTAAGAGCCTCGATATGGCGAATTAAGAGTGCACAATATTCAGGCCCACAGTGCATAACCTTTTCTGCTCGAGACTCGAGGTATGCGACAGTTTTAACATCGCTACCAGCTCCCCCCTCAGTAAGTATATCATAAGAATCGATACTGAAGGTGTGGAGACCGATCTCAGAACAGGCCCTCGTTGCCAGCGTTGACTTTCCAATGTTACGCTGTGTTGAGACTAGTAGGATTGCCAAAGGTTTTTGTTGCAGGTGTATTGCTCGGGGACTTGTTGCTGCCGCGATTAACTCTCGCAGCCTTCGTTGAAGTGAAGTGATTTGGACTTTTCTGGGCTCCGGTAACGAAGTAGAAAGGACATCCATCTTAGGTAAAGATTTCAGACCCAGGTAGTATTCCCATGTGTTTTCCATCGTGGAAGGTACTCGACTATTTTCACTGCCGGACTGCAAAATATGAGTCGAGGGACCATCAACAGAAGCTGCACCTCCCCAAACATCTTCCTCTTCGGCAAGTTCATCATCCTCGTTCGACAATCCGATGTGTACTATCTTGAACCAACCCACAGCTGTGGGTTTGGTAGAAGAGGCATTTCGTGGGCCAGATAGAGATACATTTGACAACAAATCATCAACCTCCAGGTCATCGCTTGCGGATGTCTGGTGTAGTATGCGACCAAGCTCTTCATCAATCGGGATTGCTATTAGATCACCCTTTCGCACAATCCGAGTGCGATCGCCGAAATGGCTCTTTAAGTTCGTGAAAAGTACATTTTGTAAAGTCCTCTCCGTTGAAGTCGGGGTGTTAATTTTGATCAACTTCATTTCCTGCAGAAAAGGTGGGCGGGACGAGTTTGTAATCTTCGAAAGCGAAGGTCTCCCAAGCTGCATTGTTCTTTTTAGGGGCGAAAGTCGACAGTACGCCGCATTTTCCAAATTTGCTAGCAATACTGGCGAGAGGTATACAGTTGGGCTGGCGGGCTTTTGGAGCTGCGATTCAAAGAATGATAAACGCCTTTCCCCTCTTTTGTTACTTGGAATTTTGGTCATTGGTCGCTGGGAATATCCTTCTGGCAAGCCAAAGACTTTTACAGGACGCCAGACTGGATCCTCTGGTTCGTCATTTCCAAAGCTCCCGAGGCCCCAGAGACCAGACCCATTTGAAGGCGGTTCAGCAGCTACCTCGAGTCGAACCCAATCACCAGAAAAGCAACCGATTTTTGTCAAAGAATTTACATCAACGAATACCCGAGCTTCATTGTCGTCCCCAGCAATTGGTTTTGGATGAAGAAGTTCTTCTGGCAGTGGTTTCATGAGCCCTTGTGCTCTGAATAGCCTCCCTTTTTGTCCTCCAGCACGAGCAGTTGTAGCAGTAAAGGAAGAGAATACAGACCCAGGTGTACTTATGCCATTAGTGTTTCTCCCTAGCGTACGTGGCGTTCCTGCCTGTACAGTCGATATTCCGCTTGCATTATGAGCGGGAAGCGTTGGAACCTGCAGCGAAATCAAATCATCCATGGAGTCATCTGATATACTGCCACTATCAGCATCTGAAATCTCGTCATCCGTCTCAGTGGATGAATCGTCATCATCATCGATTGCGGTATCTGTCTTATAACGGTCTTCTGCCGCTGAATAAAACTGGTCTGTAGAAGTATCGTCTTCGTACTCTCCCACGGAGTTCAATACTTTATTTACGGTAAGTGATTGGTGTTTCCGGGCCTGTTTAGAATGATGACCAGTTTGGGTAATGATTATCTTGCTCATTGGAGATAAATAACCCTGACCGACAGGTTCGCAGAGGGAAACTTGTGCGGGTGGAGGTGCTACATGTGTGACAGGATGCGGGGGCAGTGGTAGCGAGAAGAAATCCCCTGTATGAACTATCTTCAAAGCCCCCAAGGCTTCCCGAATAGCAGATGTCAACCTATCTTCAGGTACGACGGAACTCAGGTTCCCCACTGGTTTGCCATTCATTCGCGCATGTTCACCATGAAATGTACCCTCGCCATTCTCTAGCCGCCGCGCAAGTTCTGCCTCAATGGTTACAAACACAACATCCAATGGCAGAGGTATCACATCCAAAATCCTTATTTCTATGCCACTCCGACTGTGACTCGACAACTTCGAAGGAGCAACTTTCTGCAAGGCTTCCGCAAAGCCTTGCAGAGCCAAAGAAGAGGGGGAAAACTGGACGGTCGAATGGGCGAGTGCACTAGAAGACCTGACTGCAACGACGGTCCAAGTGGAGTCTTCGACGGCGGTGGATGGGCACCATGGGGATAGTGCAACATGCAATAGTTCCGGACCCGGAATGCCATCCTCTTCAGCTAGAGAACAGAAATATCAGCTAAGGGCCTCGAAAATAAAGGTCAAAAGTCGCACCTTGAGCAGCTGCTGGGAACAAATCGGCGTATAAGTCCTCGGAGAGGATGCCCACATCGCCCTTTATATGATCATCCAAGACCAATCTGGCAGTAATTGAGGTTTTATCCTGACGTCGCCGCTTGCGTTTTCGAAGATGCGAAATTGGCAGATGGTCTCCGGTGGTAGACATGTTGGTATGGAGTATAGGTATTCGTGTGGTTTGGGGGGGAGTTGCGTTGCGTTGCGCTGGACGCGTTGGCAAGCTATCGTTGCCCGCGCATGCTCAGAGGGGCCCTCGGAGGGAAGGGTGGAAAGGGTTGGCAAAAGAAGCTCGGGTTTGGATGGAATTAGGGTTGCAGGAACTGGTCTTGAGGAGATTCAAATGAATGGATTTTGTACAGCAAGAAAAAGGACGGACAGAAGAGAGAGTATATTGTAGCACATGAGAACAACCTCTGATCATCTAATGTGACTTTTGGGTCGCCCATTCGCAAAAGAAGGTCTGGCAGCACAGCATATGCATGCCCAGCCAGGTGTTCGGCTGCCCTTCTGCAAGCCGAGGTTGAGCGTGTAGGCGGGCGGGCAGGGCAGTCTACGCACAGGTGACAGGTGCTGAAGCTGGAGGCGCCTGCGGGTGAGGTTGGGATGAAGGTCATGTGATCCCGACTGGTTATTGACCCCGGGCCTACCTCGCCTACTGGTACCTATCAGTACCTAGGCTCGCTAGGTACTCGAGGAGCTGGAGTTACTTCCAACCTGACTTCACAACTCCTCAAGTTTTCAACGTTGTACAACTACAAATTCTTGAATCTCTATAGCAGCTCGTTTTTTTTCATTGCGCCATACACATCCCACCTCGATTGGAACTCCAGCAACCATGGTTCCTGACGTTCAACTCTTCTCCCTTCCCGTCTGGATGCCAAGAATAGGTATGGTCTGAGAGGGCCATGGGCGTCAACTGTTTGATTATCAAGTGATTTTTAACCGCCAACTCGTCGAGGTCGGAATCAGTTATGTTTTGGCTTCCTCATCAAGATGCCTTTCAACTCGTCTCTCTCTATTGTCCCAATCTCTCCTACAGCCAAAGCGGCAGAGCCTCGAGGACGGAAATAGTGCTGCTCGCTGCAATCGACGTCACCAGATCAAAAATAGCAAGGGGTTTCATATTCGGCTCGGCCGAAGTAAGAAAATGGTGGGCACCTCATCGTCCATCTGCGCCTTGCGACAACTCTAACTCGACCCCTCTCACTCCCCCACACCCTCCCCTCAACTCGCTCTCAGAAGGCTTCGTGGTAGTCATTCGCAAAGCCAATGACTTGGCGAAAGACTAGGTCACAATACTTAGTTACGGCCATCCTCTTTTTGGTATTGCATCAACGTCAGCCTGAGAATCTCTCCTTACTTTTGGCAGCATGACCATTCTTTGAGAACGACAGGTATATTGTTCCCATTCCACCCATACCTGTATTTCTGTATTTGTCCTTCTTTTTGGTTGCCATGCCCCGTGAATGGGAAAACTGCTTCTCGATCAGCAGGCTTTGCCGCTGGCCGAACGCCATGAAACGGCGGCGCCTTTCAATGCCATTTGACTAAGGTAGACAGAAACCTATAACATTTCAGCCCACGCGCATGGATTTTTACACATATCATCCGGCACTTGTACAATTTTCGTTCCTACCCTCTGTCATATGCGCCTATGCCGCTGTCGATTTCTCTCCACTTTCGAATTTATACATAATTGGCAATCGAAATGGGCAACGGTCCAACACCCTCCCGAAACCATGTTTTCCCACTTCAGATCATACAGTCGGCATCGCCCTCGAGGAAAGGACAAAATAAGATGCCTGCAGATACAGACATGATTGGTCTTTTGGGACAAACACCAGCGACGTCGCAAGAGGAAATTAATGTGGAGGAATTTGAGAACTTCCTCGAGTCGCCAGAAAACACCGAGCTGTTCCCTTCCCCGCCCTATTATGGAACAGGCTCTTCTCGGGAACTTAAATCTTTTATCTACCGACCTTTGTCCTTTTCTCTGTCGCTATGCTGTCTAAGCTTACTCTTTGCGGGAGCAGTCATTACAAATATAGGAACAAGCTGCAAGCGGCATTTTCTAAGGTTAATACAGATGGACCCAGACTCTAAAAGACCATTTATCAGAGAAGAAAAGCGGAGAGCAGACTTAAGAGCCAGAGATGAACACACCTGGAAAACCGATTCGGATCTAGAGAGTCACGCAGGAACAGAGTTTATGCCTACTGAGGGTGGAAAGGATCCAGTCCTGAATGATTTGCCATACTATGCAAGAAGAGTTGGTCTGGACGCCGAAGAGTTTACGGTTTGTACCGAAGATGGCTTTCTCCTTACGCTCATACATATATATGACCCCAAAGAATATACTCCCTTGACAGCTTTACAACGAAGGGCTCGAGGAGCCGATATTTTCACTGGCGCACCACCTTCGAGACCACTTCCACATCCCTCGGACTCCAAGCCCAAATATCCGATATTAATGATTCATGGACTTATGCAAGCTGCTGGTGCATTTTGTTCACATGATGATACCTCTCTTGCCTTTTATCTCTGCAAATCAGGATACGATGTGTGGCTCGGAAACAATCGTTGCGGTTTTAAGCCCTCTCACGCCTGGTATGAAGCCACAGACCCTAGAATGTGGACTTGGACACCTCGCGACATGGGAACTCGCGATCTCCCAGCTCTCACTTCACGGGTCCTCTCAGAAACTGGATTCGAAAAACTTGGACTCATAGCTCATTCCCAAGGCACAACACAAACGTTTATAGCCCTCTCTCGCACCCAACGGCCCTCCCTCGGACGCAGATACAGCGTGTTCTGCGCTCTAGCTCCAGCCGTCTACGGTGGCTCAATTCTTGATAAATGGTATTTCAAATTCGTCAACAGTCTCCCAGATTCTTTCTACACAGCATTCTTTGGCATCCACGGTTTCTTCCCTGTTATGATGATCGCTCAGCACCACCTCAATAGTCGGCTCTATGGCTGGTCAGCGTATATAATGTTCAATTATCTCTTCAACTGGAGCGATTGGAATTGGGATCGCGCTCTGCGGGATCGTTCATTCCAATGCAGTCCCACCTACGTAAGCAGCGAGAGCATGAGATGGTGGCTAGGACGCAATGGTTTTGCTACAAACCGCTGCATTCTCTCCACGAAAGCTGAGCTCGCGGCTGAAGAACTCGCCGAATCTAATCCAGATATACAAGCCCCTATCAACCCCTGGTTTGATGACCGAATGCCACCTCTAGCCCTCTTTGTCGCTGGAAAAGACCATTTGGTCGATGGCCAGAAACTCATGAATCGCTTTAAATCCGGTAAGGAGCCAGATACGAGGGTGCTTCATATGGGGTATTATAAAGATTATGAGCATCTTGATGTCATATGGGCGGCAGATGTTGTAGAGAGTATTGGAAGAGAAATCAGAGATTTGGTTTGGAAGACTGCGGATCGGGGGGCTAGGGAGAGGTGTAGGGTTCCTAGGGGATGTGAGGGGTTGGCGAGGTGGATTGATGATAGGAGGGAGGCGGCTGGGAATGCGGATGTGAGTGGGGGTGAAGAGCAATGGGATATTGATTAATGGGCCTCTGGACTTCTCGATGGATGGAGTCTTATATGCCCCATTATTACGGCCTTTGGATTGGATACGTTCGTATTGATGGATGGAAAATTTGGAATCGGTCCTTGCTGCTTCGGAAAGCATAACACCACTCCTCCTCTCTCGACCTGTTGGTCTTCGTGATCTGGATACGACCTAAGCTGGAAAAGCACCCGCTACTTAAGGTCATCACCGCGCTCTCTCGAGCCATATCCATCTCAGCCGGATTGTCAAAACAGGATTTTATACACATGACACACACAGTCGAACACCACTCAACCTGCTCCACCTCCATCAAATAAATCTCACCAAAAATTCTCAACACATATAATACAACGTCTCAAAAACGACTTGTAAGGATCTCCGATGTGAGATAAATTATATAGGTACATATAGGCACGAACATTGGGAGATAATATATAAACATGTATACATAGTAAGCTTAATATGGGTTATTTGGGGGTTACGGTAATTGGTTATATAGGATTTAATTTGTTATAGATGTTTTAGTGTTTTTTTTCTGGACGGAGTATCTGGCATGGTTTTTAAGTACTAGATGGAAATTAGAGATTTTTATGTATCTGTGTATCACGTATCTATCTCTTTGAGTCTTTCCTTTCGTTGTTCATACTACATGTAGTGTGGTTTACCGTTTTTGTGAATAGTCGAGATCAATTTGGGGAAAGAAATATGTTTTTATTTTTTACAGAGAGTTGAATGAATGAATGAGTTGGGGGGTTGAGGAAAATTCACGTTTTTGAAGATTTCTTTGGATCAGCCTAGGAGGCGAGGAAGTAAAGGTGGGTAATTATGGGGGAGAGGGAGAGAAACACGAGGATGGGGCTACCTAAGTGTGAAAATTCATAAGATATTAAGAGAGGATATGTGGGGTGAAAAGTAGATTGATATACCCACCCTTACTCTACTTTTATGGTCTTATTCATGAATCTTTATGGAATCTGTGAATTACTAAATTCGGATGATGGAATTAAATTAATTTACGGATGGAAATACTAGATATATATATTGGAAATTGGAATAAAGTAAGATCTCTTGGACTACCTATTTTGAATTAGATTCCTGAGTTCCCTGGTTAGTTACTTGTAATGTGAATATGTGGATGTTATTTATGAATACCTTTTTGAACTGTTAATATTGTAGAAGTATAGTGTATATGTTGAGACTAGGGATTATTGTCTTGGATAATTTGTTTTCTTTCTTCTGGTATTTTCTGGACCACACCTAGGCATTAATGGTTATCGTATCAGATTTATGTTGTTCGATAGGTAAGTGATATCCCAGACTGGGAGTTGATCGGAGCGCGACAAAACCATTGTGTGATGTTTCATTTAGTACTACGAATACGAATTTGGTATAGCGTTATTGATCAAAATTATACAGTACTATAGCTAGAATAACATCGGCGCCCAGGTCTAATTTTTACCGGTGAATCAGTAAAGTGGTGCAAAGGAGGTATTTTGACCGAAAACAATGGTCTTGGCAGTATTTTACATACAGGACTCACATTTTATCAACTAGATAGCATAGATGCATTCCGAGAATCCGAGTCAAACACCATAAACGCAACTCACAACTTCACAAAAATTAATGCTACAATAACAATCCACGATCTTGAAACATTCTCGGAGTTCCATTAAAACCGATGAACCAGCCAAGTTTTACGAAACACCTAAAAAGATGGAAGGGAGAGCAGCCCCTGATCTTGGCGAACCACTGTAACATGATCGCTGATCCACTACCTTACGCTTAAGCAGTTACAATTAACCAATCAAAGCCTTCGAATTGCGAGACCAGAGCCCAAAAATGCTTTTAGTAACGTCGATTACTCCACCTTCATACACTGTGGAGAGGATTTATATCGGGACGAGGTAAAATAAGAAAACCACTCGGGAGGTGTTTTTATATTTAGGATTCTAGAAGGGTGTGATCAAACGCGTCTCTGGGTTGTGGATAGAGTTCTGGAAGGGCGATGAAATGTGAGGAAGTTGTTGAGGGAGTGGGAAGTGCTTAGCTTGTGTTTAGGATGGGAATAGAATTCGTATCTTCGGGTAGGAGGAAGGATATAAGAAGGTCGATGATGAACTGAAGATTCTTTATTCAATCAAACAATCAAACTCACTCATCCATTCATCCATCCAATAACCAATATACTCACATACAAATTCAATTCCTCCATCAATCAATCACTCAATCCAAACACCTTACTCAACCTACACAATCAAAATGAAGTCCTTCACCGCCATCCTTGTCCTCGCTGTTGCCACTCTCACCATTGCCGCACCAACACCATCACCAGATCACCCAGTTGAAGAAAAGAAACCAGTAGACTTGGACAGTTTCCCACAAACCTTCCAAGGCCAATGTGACCGAGGATGTACCTCCCTTTGCAGCTTTGTTAGTATTCCCCTCCCCTACATCCTCTTCATAGGACATCTAGCTAATCCATTATTCTTCTCATTAGGGCATGATCAGAGCGACCTGCCCTGGAGATGCAAGGGACACCATCCAGTGTCTTTGCGAGGTCACTGGTACCGTTACGACTTCGAGAAACCCTTCCAACTAGGGGTGTTTTGTTTGAGGGGGGGCGTTGTTACGATAGTATGATATATGGGAATCTGGGAATCGGAATTGGGCAATGGGAAAATCAGGACTGCGAAACATAGCAGGATCGAAATGTTAGCTGGGATTTTTTGGGAATTGCGACAGCGCCGTGGGAAGACGCACTGACTATTATACCAATGCAAATTGGAAGGAATATAAACATCATATCACGTGATGAGCATAACCTCATTCCCCTTTTTTATTTTTTATGTTCATGAAATCCTGATCTCTTTCAACACAGCTATTTCCCAAACCGTTTTCTTATCCCGTGAAAATCATATTACCCTCCCACGAAATGAAGAAATAGTCTTTCGTACCCGTAAGCGAAAACACTTCAACAAGGATTCTCAATCCCCCCCCCCCAAAAAAAACGTCATCATCGCTTAAATGACAACATAAGAACACCATACTTCAACAACACCTCCTTCCCCCAACTCGAAGCCCCGATAACGAAAGTTAAGCTTTCCATACCAGGATCTGAAAGGTGAAGGACAGTGCGTCCTGGACTTTTGGGATCTGGGTTATCAGTAGGTTGGTTCCATGGAGGTGTGTGAATGAGGATAAAGATCGATGAACGAACGGCGTGGGATACGTGCTGCATGGCGCATTGTTCGTGCTTGGGGAAGCTTTGAGGGAAGTGTAATTGGGATGTTGCAATAGTGGGGGTTCGTGTCGTACAAGGGGGGTTTGGAGGGAGAGGTACTTATATATGAGTTTTTCATGGGATTTTGATATTTGCTTTTTTTTCCTCGTTGATTTGTTGGTACCGATAATTGATACTGTATATTGAATTCTTGATTTTGTGAGAAACGAAGAATATGGCGGATCCGGAATCGATAGTTAAGGATGGCGATGTGAATACGACTCACTCCTCCGATAAAGAAGCTCAACAAGTTACAAACGAATACATAAAACGTAATCACCTCCCTTCCCCCTCCTTATCACCCTCCTCCCAAAAACCTCGAAGCGAGTAACATAAATCAAAAACCATCAAGCTAACAAACACCCCCAAAAAGCAAAATGGTACCGCAGCTCCTTCTACAACGCCCTCATCCTCGGAATCTGCAACTTCCTCGCCCCAGGAATCTGGGGAGCAATGAACTCCCTCGGCGCAGGCGGCGCCCAAAAACCCTACCTAGTAAACGGCGCCAACGCCCTAACCTTCTGCCTCATGGTAGTATCCTGCTACTTCTCCCCAACCCTCGTCCAAAAAATCGGCATCAAATACTCGCTCCTCTTCGGAACCTTGGGATACGCACCTTACGCCGCGGGTCTATATACCAACAACCGCTTCGGAACCGAGTGGTTCGTTCTCTTTGGTGCGGCGTTGTGTGGGATTAGTGCGGGTGTGTTTTGGATGGCCGAGGCGGCTATTGCGTTATCCTATCCGGAACCCGAGAATCAGGGCAAGTTCTTGGGATTCTGGCTTAGTTTTCGGGTTGGGGGTCAGGTTGTTGGGGGGGCGATCAATTTGGGATTGAATGCCAAGGCGAATAAGGCGGGGAAGGTGTCTTATAATGTTTATCTTGCTTTTATTGCGTTGCAGGCTTTGGCGCCGCTTGCGGCTTTGCTGTTGAATCGACCGGAGAAGGTGCAGAGGACTGATGGCGTCAAGGTGAGGTTGGCGATTACGGAGGGTGCTGTTTATGAGTTGAAGGCTACGACGAGGTTGTTGTTTAGTCGGAATTTTCTGCTTATTATTCCGCTTATTGCTCAGGGTGTTTATACCGAGGCTGTTATGTTTACTTTTCAATCTCTTTGGTTTAGTGTGAGAGCGAGGGCTTTGGGGTCGTTTATTGCTGGGATTGTGGCTGTTATTTCAGGGAATCTATTGGGCTCGTGGTTAGACCGGACGAAGATTGCTTTACGTACTAGGGCGAGAGGGGCTTTCTTTTTCATCTTGGGTTTGCAAGGTGTGTGGTGGGTTTGGGCAACTATTCTTGTGACAGACTTTCATAAGAGTAGACCCAGCTTTGATTGGGTGGATGCGGGGTTTGGAAAAGGATTTGCCCTATTTCTGATGTGGGTTGCTGGGTTCCAGTTAAACTATATGTATCTGTAAGTCCCTTCTCCTATCTTTTGGATTCGCTCCAACTGACGTTCTGCTTCAAGATATTTCGTTGTTGGAGAGCTTGCAGGAACCTCTGAAGAAGTCGTTCGTATTGCTGGATTATTGAGAGGTGTTGAGTCAGCTGTTCAAGCAGTGAGCGTAAGTTGGACCTAATAATGTAGTCAAACAGCGTACTTAGCTAACATTCTTCAGTATGGTCTTAATAGTATTCCAATAATTGCCGATGTGGGAGGTGTCTATCTCAACTTTGGCCTTTGGGGGATTGCTCTGCTGCCTGGTTGGTTGGTTATAAAGGAAATAGGCGTGAGCTTGGGTGATAAGAAAGTTGAGAGAGAGCGGTCAGGGATCGAGCATGAAGTTTCAGATGCTAAGGTCAACTAGGCATTAAGGTATTTGTAGATTTTCGCGTTGGGGCCAGGATATTTGGGCACTAGATTATTGGTTTAATGTTGGGACATGATATAAACAACACATAAAATGGAGAAGCTCAAAGACTCAAGGGGTAAATAGAAACAAACCTTTCGCTTCCAATCCATATCAAGAAAAACAAATCTACTTCTACACATTGTGATGCCTCAGGATTTGGGGGGGGGGGGAGTCTAAATATCTTCCCAACACCATAAACATCACACAAAATAGAGAAGCTCAAAGACCCAGGGATCAAGAAAGACAAACCTTTCCTTCCCATCTCCATCTCCATCTCCATCCCCATCACGAAAAACAAAAAATCCACTTCTCCACACCATTCTGCCTCCTCAGTACTCGAGTACGTGTTAAAAATATTTTCCCAACACCACTCCCCCATTCCCACATTCCCACCCCTAAGAACCTCGCAACACAGAAAGGACATCACAACACCTCATCCCACTTTCTCTCTCCCTACCTACAAATCCCAAAATTCCATCTTCAGTACTCTTACTACCAAATTTGAGAAAGCAAGGAAAAGGGAGGGAGAGAGAGAAAAAGGAAAAACATCACTTAAGAAATCTAGATCTAAATCTACCAACAACAATTTCCCACACATGAAAAACCAACGACAAAAATCCATTTCACAAGAACAAATTCCTAAATTAAGAGTAAACAAAATATCTTTCTATACTATATTTCTTATACCAAACTTTTGAGGAGGTTCAAGTCAAGGGTTAGAACCACGGAGTGAATCGACAAGCTAGCGCGCTTTTAGGTAGAATATATATCCCGTGGACGTGTGAGAGTATACTATTCTACGTATATCTAGGTCCATGTTTAATATAGCCTAATCCTCAAAGCATTACATCGCGAGAGTGGAGACTATAGCAACAAATCCCACTAACCAAAATCTTAACCGAGAAGAATAGGGGGGGGGGGGGGGGGGGTGTAGTGAAGAGTCACTATAAGACACAGTACCTCCCCATTTCACCAACATTGCAGTCCTCAGAAACGAACTTCAAATTAGCACCAGGCGCTTTTATCAACTTGCACAGCCCTTTCTCCTCAGTACCTATATTCTGATCTAGAATCATTGATACGGACTCCCACTCTTTCTGCACACTATTCGCAAGAAACCCCGTCTTGCTAACACACGCGGCAATTTGAAAGTTCGGCGTTTGAAGGGGAGAAGTGGGGCGTTGGGAAGGGGCTTGGGTGCTTTTAGGATAGTTGTGAGTATATCATGATCCATCATTGATGGAAAGTTGTTTTTTCTCATGATGGGAATGGAGAGGGATTGGTTGGGGAGAAGGCGGTGAGGGGAAATGGAGTTTTGACTTGGGAATGTAAACTTAACCATGGGAAGGATGAGGGAGGATGGAAATTCGATGCTAAGGGATTTATTGATGGCGATTCGAGGTGTTAATTGAACTATGTAATCAGAACTTGAAAGAGTGGAGAAAACACCGGGTTATACTCATGTGAGGATGTGAAGACAAAGCATTTTGGAAAAAGAATGTCAGTTATTCCAGTCTTCCGAAACTATCTCATCTCGAAACGAGGCTGTGTTCGTAAACGACCATATAACAGAGAAATATAATATCTCAAGTAACCAGGTCAATATGTTTCGGACAAAGGGTATATGAGCGTCTTAAAGGCCCCTCTCGCCCAAACCCCTGCAGTTGTTGTCTTGCATACGCGTGGGAGACACTTGCCATGCTGTAACACATATCATGCGGCGGGATATCACACACCCTTTGTAATACCCAGTACCCAGGAATAAATGGCATTTGCTGCTGGGAAAAAAGCAAGTGCAAAAGAGGCTTAGAGATGACGCAGAAATAACTTTTGTATCCTTCGTCAAATGATATGAAGAAAAGTTGTTACACAAGAGAAAACAAAGCACGCAAACAAACTCAACAAAAACCCTTTGAATCAACTTGTCAGGCCAGCGGAGAATATATCACCTCTGACTCACTGCTGAACCACCATCTTCACGCAGTATCACTTCAAGGAACCCGACATGGTGATGAATAGCAAATCCAGGAACCAGGAACTGAACAAGAGTACAAAACTGCAGGTCAGTCACTCACTCCTGGCAGGCACCCCACTCGCGCCCACCGCAATGGCGCCATCAAGCAAATAAGGAAGCATGGTGGCGTCTGGACCTGCGGTGTAACCCTGGGCGGTCACTTGACGATGGGTAACAACAATCACACTTCAACCCGATCTTACCTGTAAGCTTACAGACCAGACGCTGGTTCTGACGATAAGCCAATAAAGCTCTTGACAATGTTTGCAACATTGCATCATCTGTCCTTGTCTGTGCCTTGCATCTGCAGTGATTCTCCTGGGAGGAAAGGGTGGATCTGGATAAGTCCAGCGCATTTGTAGTGCGAAGGTGGCGGTTGGACGTGGGTGGTTGGCTGGATTTGGATCTGACTCGGACATCAGATGGTGGTTGGGAGCCTGGAGCCGCCTGGGACTTGGGGGAGAGGAAATAGATGAGGAACATGGTGGTGTGGTGGAACTTCGTAAAGGTATGTTGGAATTAGAATGTATACTGTACGTACATATGGCGTTGCATGTTGGTGGAGTTGGGTTGGATGAGGTGGTGCCAGGACGAAGAAAAGGCATGTGTGGGAAAGATTAAGCTGCAGCAAAGGTGTATTGTTGATAGAGCTCTTGGCCTCGAGGCTTCGATGGTGTGTGGTACAGAAGCCCGAATTCCTGGTAACCGATGGAGGAGGTTTTTTGATCGGGAATTATGCGCCATGACTCCGTATACCGCTCCTTTCTCCGTTTTCAGGGCGGATTGCGGATTGCGGATTGCATGTGAATTGTACATGAATTACGTACCTCGCGACTTTTGGTTGCGAATTTAGTCGAATAGTGCTGGGCAGAGGACCAGAGGTTCCCGTCAAGAAGATTTGCTTTTTTCCCCTTTGCCGCCCGTGTGCCAATAATATCACGAAAGTTCGAGTCAATAGCAGAGAAGGTTGAAGGGGAAGGGAAAGGTTGAACGGAGGTTGGTTTGTTAGCGAGCTTAGGTTGAGTGAGGCGATTAGGGTTGCCCCTCCTTTCGCCCCTCATTGCGCTTCCCTTATCGGGCAGATGGCAGATGGGATAGGTGAGGTGTAGGGAAATCCCCTGAGCCGTTTGTGTCGGTGAAGGAGGTTTATACTTCTATTTCGACAAGTGCAGCGACCGTGAGCCATATAAGGCCATATACTAATATTTTATTGGGTGGTGTAAGATGTGTCGCCCATCGGTGTGAGAAGGCTGGGTGAGAGGCGTTCTTTAAACATGTGCTAGGCCTGAAGATGGCGTGGTGGTACTGCGACCGCGGTACTGGAAGTGGTGTAAGAAGCGTGAGATGACTCGAGGCATTGTTAGTGTTTGAGATAGAAATATATAGTACAATAAGTAGATGATCGGGGCGTGCGTGCGTGCGCGTGTGCGTGCTGCGAGGCTTGCTGATGAACGTCTGATGGAGATGGATGGCGATGGTTGGCGATGGAGATGGAGAATAGAGGGGTCCGGCCCTTTCGGCAATTTAGGGGGGAGCGAGTGGGGACGAGGGGAGGGGGAGGGGAGGGGGAAGGGGAAGGGGAAGCAGGACAAGGCGAGGCGAGAAAAAAAAATACGCATCCGCCAGCTCAGGGCAGGACAGGCACCAACCCAGGTCCAGGAACAGTGACGAAGATGAAACAAAAACAAAAAATGGGGAGAAAGATTAATAATGGGACGAATATGAGGGTCCAGTCGGGGACGATGGATCATGGCAAATATTCTGGCAGATTTCGGATATTTCATGCTCTCTCTTTTTTTTAACTCGCAACGACGGAAAAGAATTCCGGTGAGGAATGTTCGTCAGGACTCAGTTAGAGTATTTACTCTACCAGTTACTGGTAGAGTAGTCGAGTCACTTTGATACTGGCTGGACTCTGGACTCTGGACTCCACCGAATGCAAGCTTGCACGACCTCCTGCGCCGCTAGCAACTGGCTGCTTGCACGGCAGAAACACTCACATTACTACAGTATACTAGGTAATCTGCACTGCACTGCTGGAACTGTCATATTAAAATGCAGGGCGAGCAGGGTAGAGAGAGAGAACCTTGAAGGTAGGGCAGTGGGCAGTGGCCTGGCAGTGGCCTGGCAGTGGGCAGTCAGCTAGGCGTGGTGTACGTAGTATCGGGTGAAAAGAGACCGGTTTGCTCATTTTTGACTCTCTGAACGGTGATATATCTAGCACCATGTGATAGATTCCAGATCACCAAATGCTTAGAAGGATTTGGTGTTGCAGACTTGCAGTTTGTCCAACAAAACATCTCCCGGCTCCCTCGAAAATACCCCTCTCTTGTCGCCTTGCGCCCAGTGGTGCGCCCTGACTGACTCTGTTGGAGTCCCCACTGTACTTGTACAAGTACAGGCAAGTACAGGCAAGTATCATACCTAAGAGGCTAAGACCTAGGTAGGTAGGGATTGTGGCGGTAGCAGGTCTGTGGGAACTGTCACCTACCGCAGTCTAGCGCTATTGTCGGCTGGTTAGTTAATCCCCCTCGTCCCCCTCTTGCGAGTGGCCCAATGAAGCTCTACCTTTGCGAAGCCTGGTGGGGGTTGAATTTAGCTTTGCCAGACCTGGCTGACCTGCCCCATGGGAACATCAACCAGGGAATATAGTGGCATCTCCCTGGCACCTTTGGGATAACCGCCTCTACCCACTAAGGGACCTGACATTGAAGTTTGGCTGTCGTGCATTTACTTTGCACTAGCGTACAGTAGTGATAGTCTGGAGGCATATCCAGAGCTAGGACCTAGGTAGGAAGATAGGTACCTACTGTAGGCAGCTTCGAGAACGAGGAAATTGAGGTGTACCGTGTGTACGGGGTCTGTACAGGATTGCAGTCCGCAGTCCGCAGCGAGTAGTGTACTGTACACTACACTGTACACTACCTAGGTACACTGTCTCGAATGTACACCACCTGCACTCGACCAACCAGCCTCCTGCGACCTACTCCTATACCCTATTCCAAACCTCCTACTGTACCCCCTAACCCCCTAACCCCCTAACCCCCTAACCCCCTAACCCCCTACCCCCCACCGCCCCTTGCACGCCGCCTAGTGCCTCACACACTTTTCTCCCCTCTCCCCTCTCCCCCCTTTCTTTCCCAGGAAGGCCCAACTGCAGTTGTAATTCGTGCGTCTCCTCGCTTATCGTCACACTATCTGAGCCCCCAGGCCCCCTGTGGAGGTCATACTGATCCTTCTCTTCTCTGCTCATCAATCCTTCACACTTACATCAACTCTCCAACTCAGCCCTCACCATCCACATCCTCATTCTCATCCAACACCGAACTTCCAGCACATCAGCAACCTCGTCAACCTCATCAACACCAAAGAAACTTTGTGCAACACCCGTCAGCAGCGATAGTCATAGCCAGCGTTAGCACCGAGTGTTCCGTACCGGCGACAGCTCCATACCAATACGCTTTATACACCTCGCCCTCGTTCGCGCTCGGCTTATCCCTCGCCGCAAACTCCCGTGCACTGCACCCTCTGCACCCTCTGCACCCTCTGCACTCTCTGCACTCTCTGCACTCTCTGCACTCTCTGCACTGTCTGCACTGCGGTGGGCTAGCCGGTCGCTCCCAACCATCCTGGTCGTCGATTACAGTGCCTATCCGTCCTGCCACTGACTGCCACTGCCACTCCCACTGCCTCCTCGCCCGTCGCAAACTCCGTACCACACACCTAACCTAACCTTACATCTCCCTCCTTCTACCCCTCCCCTCCCGCCATTCTCCTTATCGATACCCAACCTCACGAGCCACCACAAATAACGTACACTCGACGATCCGGAGAAGGACATACACCCCTTCGAAAACCCCGTTCCGCAATTTTGTACTTCTACTGCACACTTTGACGCTGCTGCTGGTCAAGTGGTGTCGCGAATACCTTCACAAGCCAAGCCAAGGCAGGGCAAAAAAGCACAGAGCAACGAGCATCCATTGCGGCTACCCCAGGACCTACCTCATCCGGCGGGTCGATAGTCGCCCTGACGCAACAACAATCCGGTTTCTCTTCTCATCTCGTCTGTCTTGATGTGTTGATACGAAAGGACCTCTTTTTCTTCTCTTTCATCGTCCCAACCTCCTCATCTCATCCCTTTCCGACCGCTTGGGAAGGCTTCTTTCTCGCTCCCGCGCCCCCCGACGATCCCCAGCCCCTTCGTCATATATACCCGAATAGCAAATAGCAACACCCCACCAGCACAATGACAATGACTTCTTTTCGTCCCGTAAACACATCTCTTGCACCCGATTTGCAACCTCGAAATGGGGAAGATACCGCACCAACAACACCTCGACCAAATACTGCACCCAGTATACAACCAACCATAATGCCTCGAGACGATGCAACAACACCTACTCGAGCCAACTTTGGCACCTTCCCTAGCCAACGACCCCTCCCCACATCATCTCCCTTTCCATCCACCAACTCGATCCCCGAAAATGAAGAATCCCCGAAACAAGATTTAAATCGAGGCAACTCCCAGTACTCGGCCAAGTCGAGAGAATCGGAGGATGTCGAAATGGGTGCGGACTCGGAAGAAGGAGAGGATGGGTCGGATGATGAAAGCGTTATCAATGCAGATGGAACAAAGTCTTCGAAGAAGAAAAAGTCTCAGAGATTTTATTGTACCGACTACCCACCTTGTGGGTTAAGCTTTACCCGCAGCGAGCATCTTGCTCGACATATAAGGTAAGGGTCGCGAAACTGGGAGACAATAGGAGATGTATATACTAATATTTGTAGAAAACATACCGGCGAACGTCCTTTCCAATGCCACTGCTCTCGTCGATTCTCGCGGCTCGACAATCTTCGACAACATGCTCAGACGGTTCACTTGAACGAAGAGATTCCCCAAGACTCGCTGGCAGCAACTGGCACCAGATTTCAACGACAAGTCCGAACAGATCGGGTCAGACCACCAGGAAGTCGGTCGAGAGCTTCAACCACAACTGGTCAGATCAGCCAGGGTCGGGGTCACACAAGGAATTCCTTATCGGCGTCAAGCATATCATCTGTAGCCTCAATGTACAGCCAGCGGGAGGATGTAAGAAGACGGCCACCACCTTTGGTGATGGCGGGAGAGCCTCGCGGGAGATTTTCACAGGAGATGTACCCCCGGCCTGAAAGTCCAGCTCCATATCAATTTCAACAACATTCACCTGGGTTTAACACACCGACCTCGGCAACCTTCTCGACTGGCCAAAACAGTCCGCGATGGGGTGCTTCTGGAATACAATCTCCAATGTCTTCGCACTCCCGAACCGCAAGTCTTTATGGGCACAGAACCCCAGCGCGTAGACTTTCGGTCCCATCGGCTGGAAATCCATTCCAGTCACCACATGGTAATGCATATGGTCCTCAATCATCCTTGACTCCCTTGAGTGCCACCATGGGATCTTTCTCGCCTTCGAGCAGCATTATGCCGAGTCCTACAAGTTCAACGGCAGGATCTTTTTTCTCTCGAAGAGAATCAATGACTAGTACGTCAGACGAGGCTTGGAGACGACGAACATGGCATCCAGATACCAACACTGGATTTACAAGTAGACTCCAGGTTGTTACGACACCAAACTACTATTCAAGTGGTCCACCCCCACAACCTCAATCCGTCCTCCCAAGCAATGCTCCCCCCATACAAACGATGCGCCTTCCTGGTATCGAAAGCTTTGATCCTCTTCCCCCACGCCCGACCACCCCTGTGCGCCGTCAACCGAGTCCGATGATGCTCGACGCCACAAGTCGTGAAACTCAACCCGTTGAACAGCATACAAACTCAAGACCCAACAGTCAACATTGGGACATGGGTATTCATCGTAATCTCAATCGACTCGACCTCACACAGGGTACACCACCAAGTGACACAGCAAGTTCGTGGGCTTCCGAAGCCAACAGAGCTGTGCAAGCACAAGGAGAACAAGCTCGAGCGCAACCTTCGGTTCGTTTCGAAGAATCCCCGTACTCGGCTAGAGCACAGACAAATAGAGCGTTCCACCAACATACGACCAGTGCACCACCAATCACCCCGAGGGAATCGAAGCGTCATGGTTGGTATCACGGTCCTGTAACGGTTCCAAGAGGCCCTGTACAGCGAACTTCCCCAGCAGAATCAAGCAGCTCTGAGGGAGCAATTCCGGGGACACCAGGCAGCTCACATGTGATGGAGGTCAACCCAAGCATCGTGCACGCGAATGGTTGGGTTGAGAACCGAAACGGAAATCCGAATCCGCATCAGGGTACTAGAGAGCAACCGTCGAATGGTTACACAACTTATTATCGTCAAAATGGACCGGAAGGATCCTATACTTACACTCCTGTGAACAATCAGGGACACATGCATCATCCACAACAGGTTCCAAAATCAACAGATAGCAATATGCTAAGACTAGAGGCGCTGGTGGCTGTGGCTACCAGCGAGGAAAATGCGGCAACTCCTATATATTGAGAGGACCAATGGGGGTTTCTATCGGCGGAAATTATTCGAGGAGGAAGTTTTATGTGTTGGATTGTATATATCACGCCTTCTCTCACGTCATTCATGAGATACCCGCGTCTTTTAACACGCCACGACCGTTACGAATACACACGAAGATTACGACACTTTTATGCCAAGACGGTTTTCAGATCCACCACTGGGGATGGAGCGGTTGATGCATTGGTTAAGGCGTTTATACGGGTACACTGATTTTCTCTCAAATTGTTTTTATGTTGTCACTTATATCATTCTCATACAAGACTCCTTCCTCCATTTGATTTTGCATAGCAGACACCATTCGTTTAGGCCATCTTTGTCAGCCTAGGGACCATTTCCTTTCGAGTATTCATTTTCCTTTTCTGGTCTTTGGGATATGGGTGGGAAGTTCTGGGGCGGCTGGGTATATGAAAGAGAGAGGATTCTTGGAGCGGGGATTGTGTTTGATTTTGATTTTGCCTTACTTATACCCACGCGGCTGTTTTGATTTTCTCCCTTTCTGCTCTTGATGGTATATGGCCTTTGGATCTGTCTTTTTGAGTGGGATCTGGGGATTGGATTGGATTGGATTGGATTGGATGGATGGATGGATAAGGACTACGTATAATATTTGCTTGTACCTTTTTTAGGCTATTACTATTCATCTAGTAGCATGTTTTAAGTTCATCTTTATTTACACAATAAGCTGGATCTCTCCCTATTCTCTTCTTTCTTCTCCTTCCATTCTCATCTACATATGAGTGAGCCGGTTTAGATGACGATACTGTAGACTTGCATTTTGAAGTTACAGTAGTATATAGCGCAGGGCTGTAAAGGACGCACTGGGTATTACTTACTACGATAAACTTAAACTTATTGATACTACCGTACGTGTAACAGGTCGTGTAACTTTGCCACTTGGCCACTTGTGGTGTTTATAGGGAGGGAGGGGTGTTTTTGTGTGTCATGATTGATGTTGTATGTACTGTACATGTAGTATTGGGAATCACGTGGTAAAGTTGTAAAGTTGTAAAGTGCTGTATGGATTATTTGTAGGTGATGTGTAGATAGTAGGGTATAGGATTAAACGTAGCTTATGTTTGAATCCTCAGTTGTATGTATGTCCATCTCTAAGTCTATTCGATTCGATTCGATTTGATTTGAGTAGGGTAGGTAAGCGGGATCTGGATCTTCGAGTTGGAGTTCAGAGTTTGAATTTGAATTTGGATGTTATATGGTATGGTATGGTATATATGTATGTATGTATATATGTATGTAGCCAGTCCCCTTGGGGGACTGGGAGGGGGGGTTATCATGTGAAGTTGATTAACAAGGTGGGGGGACGGGATGAGACGGGGAGGAGGGGGAGGGGGGTAAAGGTTGTAGATTGTAGTTGGTGGCTTCGTGTGACTTTGTGATTCAGTGATGGTGGAATTTTGGAATAAGGGGATATGTCTTGGGAGAAGGGGGTTGGAGGATGTCTTGGGGAAAGGGGAAAGGGAAAAGTTAGAGGATGGTAGATGGATGGTGGATACATATCTAGCTAGGTAGCTAGCTATATCTTATCTGTCTGTCTATCTGTTGGGTCTATATCAGTTAGTTATCTATCTATTTTCTGTTTTGTTTTCTTCTTTTCTGGGGGGTTATTGTTGATTGAGATAAAAGATTAAGGATAAAAGGGGAGAGAGAACTCTTCGGTTGTAAGTAAAGTATGGTACAGGTTGGTTGGTTGGTGGGTGATAGATAGATATTCGTAGAAGATGCTGATGCTGTGCTGGTGCTGAGATAGTGGAAGTAAGTGAGGGAATTGAGAATATTCTATGATAGATATGTTAGACCTGTCCTGGTACAGTGGTATTTGGGTGTTAGGAGAGGCATGGAGGTTTGTGCAAGTTTGGAAGTCTGGAGGATGGGATAGAAAGTGTTGGCTTTCGTGGTGAGGATTGATGGATAATATTAGATATTAAGTAATTGGCTACTTATCACCAATCTCCTCTGGCGGGTTTTAAGGGGTTATTACACTATACCTACACATCTTATATTTGCAGGTAATGAGGTAGGAGGGAAGGAGGTACTGTATAATCACGGATTTGTGGTAGTTTTATTCACCTATCTACGACTGACTGTCTTTACTTCGTTGGCGGGTCTGATGGGGGGGTTATTGCTCTGTTATAAACTTGTTTGGAGATAAGATGACAACTGAGAAGGGGAAGAGTGGATTTTTGTACTGTACCTATCTTTTGTGATTATGGAAAGACGATTAAGATAGATGGGGAGAGGTCAACATAACGTGGGTTGCTGGACTTTTACTTCTACAACGATCAAGGATAATTTACGGGTTTGATAATGACTTCGAGTCTTCGATCGAAGGATGTGAAGCTTTACAGTGATAGAAAATGGTCTTTTATTCTTTCGTAGCCTGAGAAAGGCACCGAACTTTAAGCCACACCCCCCCCCTACAAGCTCACGTGAAAGCTCAAAACTCCTTTATCTCGTTAATTAACACAAACCACCGTCGCCAATCAAGGCACACACCCACAAACCACCACCTAACCTAACGGTTACGGCGCGAGCATGCAATCATTCGCTTTGCAAAAAAAAAAAAAAAAAAAAAC